>JAQZBX010025723.1:0-29361 GCA_029593785.1 Cabassous unicinctus | reverse complement strand
GTTGTAGACACTCTCTTTGGCAATATGACAAGGAAATATTACTGGTTTAGAGTGTTCGATGTGGGGGGGGCGGCATTCAGGACAGGGTGCATCTGGGACAGGCCTCTGCACTGATTTTTTCAGCATTGTTTTGTAGTTTTCTGCATATAAGTCCTTTACTTCTTCAGTTAAATTGATTCCTAAGTATTTGTGTCTTTTTGTTGATATTGTAAGTGGAATTTTCCCCCTGATTTCCTCCTCAGATTGTTCAATACTAGTGTACAGAAACATTAGTGATTTTTGTGTGTTGATCTTTTATCCTGCCACTTTGCTGAACTCATTTATTAGCTCAAGTAGCTTTGTCATAGATATTTCAGAGTTTTCTAAATAGAGGATCAAGTCATCTGTGAATAGAGAGAGTTTTACTTCCTCTTTTCCTATTTGAATCCTTTTTTTTTTTTCTTGTCTAATTGCTCTAGCCAGAACTTCTAGCACAATGTTGAATGACAATGGTGATCGTGGGCCTCCTTGTCTTGCTCCCAGTCTTAGAGGAAATGCTTTCACCCTTTCCCCATTGAGTACAATCCTGGCTGTGGGTTTATCATATATGCTTTTTATCATATTGAGGAATTTTCCTTCTATTCCTATCTCTCAAAGTGTTTTTCTCAAGAAAGCATGCTAGATTTTGTTGAATGCTTTTCCCACATCAATTGAGCTGATCATGTGTTTTTTTTCCTTCAATTTGTTAATGTGGTGTATTACATTAATTGATTTTCTTATGTTGAACCAGCCTTGCATGTCATGAATAAATCCCACTTGGTCGTGTTATATAAGTTTCTGATAAGCTGTTGGATTCTATTTGCAAGTATTTTGTTGAAAATTTTTGCATCTAAGTTTATTAGAGAGATTGGTCTGTAGTTTTCTTTTCTTGTCTTTATCTGGCTTTGGTATTAGGGTGATGTTGGCTTCATAAAATGTGTTGGGTAATTTTCCCTCCTCTTCAATTTTTTTGAAGAGTTTGAAGAGAATTGGTGTTAATTCTTCTCAAAATGCTTGGTATAATTCACCTATAAAGCTGATACTGGAATTTTCTTTGTTGGGAGGTTTTTGATCACAGATTCAACATCTTTAAATGTGATTGGTTTGTTAAGTTCTTGTATTTCTTGTGTTGGCTGTGTAGGTTATTTGTGCATTTCTAGGAATTTGTGCATTCATCCATGTTGTCCAAGTTGTTGGTATACAGTTTCTCATAATATCCTCTTATGATCCTTTATATTTCTGTGGGATAAGTTATAACTTCACCTCTTTCATTTCTGATATTATTTATTTACACCTTCTCTCTTTTTTCTTTGTTAGTCTAGCTAGGGGTTTGTCAATTTTATTGATCTTCTCAAAGAACCAGCTTTTGGCTTTGTTGATTTTCTCTGTTGGTTTTTGTTCTCAGTTTCATTTATTTCTGCTCTAATCTTTTTTTTATTTCTTTCCTTCAACTTGCTTTGGGAATGGTCTGCTGTTTTCTTTTTCTAGTTTCTCCAGTTGTTCAGTTAAATCTTTGATTTTAGCTTTTTCTTCTTTTTTAATATAGGCATTGAGAGCTATAAATTTCCCTCTCAGGACTGCCTTCACTGTATCCCATAAGTTTTGATAAGTTGTATTCTTGTTTTCATTCATCTCAATATATTTACTAATTTCACTTACAATTTCTTTTTTGACCCACTGATTATTTAGGAATATATTGTTCAGCCTCCACACATTTGCAAATTTACCTATTTCTTGTCTGTTATTGATTTCCAGTTTCATTCCATTATGATCTGAGAAGCTGCTTTGTATATTTTCAATCTTTTTATATTTACGAGACCTGCATTGTGGCCTAACACATGGTCTATCCTGCAGAAAGATACATGAACACTTGAGAAGAATGCATAACCTGCAGAGTTTGGGGGCAACATTTATTATATTTCTGTTAGTTATTGTTCATTTAGCATATTGTTCAAGTTCTGTTTCTTTGTTGTTCTGTCCAGTTGTTCTAGCCAATAATGTGAGTGGTGTGTTGAAGTCTCCAACTATTGTAGTAGAAATGTCTATTTCTCCCTTCAGTTTTGCCAGTTTGCTTCATGTATTTTGGGGCACCCTGGTTAGGTACATAGATATTTATGACTGTTATTTCTTCCTGGTGGATTGTCCCTTTTATTAATGTATAATGTCCTTCTGTATCTCTTATAAGTTTTCTGCAGCTCTTTTTTGGTTACTGATTGCATGGAGTATCTTTTTTTCACCTTTAACTTTCAGCCATTTTGTATATCTGTGTCTGTGATGAGTCTCTCTTAGGGAGCATATGGATGGCTCATGCTGTTTATCCATTCTGCCAGCCTATATCTTTTAATTGGTGAGCTTAGTACATTCACATTCGATGATATTACTTTAAATGCATTATTTACTTCTACCATTTTATTTTTTGGTTTTCATATGTCATATCTTACTTTCTTCTGTCTTTTTACTCTTTTGGTTATCATTTCTGCTATTCCTTCTTCTATACTTTCCTCCAAGACTCTCTATCCTGCCTTTTTATTTCAGGCCATAAGGCTTCTTATAATATTTCCTGCACAAGTGGATTCTTTTTTCATGAACTATTAATTTCTGTTCATTTGTTAATATTTAAAACTCACCTTCATATTTGAAAGAAATTTTTCTGGGTAAACAATTTTTAGTGGGCAGTTTTTCTCTTTCAATATCCTAATTGTATCATACCACTGTCTTCTCACCTCCATGGTTTCTGATGTGAAATCCACACTAAGTCTTACTGAGTGTCCCTTGGATATGGTGTGCTTCTCCCTTGCTGCTCTCTGAATTTTCTCTTTATCTTTGACGTTTGACATTCAGAGTAGTATGTGTCTTGGAGTAGGTCTATTTGAATTTATTCTGATTGGGGTACACTGTGCTTCTTTTGGACGTGTAAGTTCATTTCTTCGTGAGAGTTGGGAAATTTTCAGCTATTATTTTCTCAAATACTCTTTCTGTCCCTTTTCCCTTCTGTTCTCCTTCTGGAACTCCCTTGACAAGTATGTTGTTGCACTTTGTGTTATTGTTCAACTCCCTGAGCACCTGCTTAATTTTTTTCTATTCTTTTCTCTCTTCAATTTCAGCTGCTCTGTCTTCTATATTACTTATTCTTTCTTCTGTCATTTCAAGCCTACTATTTATGTCTATAATGTTTTTTTTTTATTTAAGATTTATCTTTATTTATTTATTTATCCCACCCTTGAGGCTTGTGCTCACTGTGTCCATTTGCTTTGCGTTTTTCTGTGTCTGCTTGTCTCCCTTTGTTGCATCATCTTGCTGTGCCGTGTGGGCCGTCAGCTCACTGCACCATGCGGGCCGGCTTGCCTTCACCAGGAGGCCCCAGGAAATGAACCCAGGGTCTCCCATATGGTAAATGGGAGCCCAACCAATTGAGCCACAGCCACTTCCCTCTAATGTGTTTTTGATCTCGCTTATCATGTCTTTCATTCCCATGAGCTCTTTTAGTTTTCTAATCACGTTTTCAAATTCTTCTTTGTGTTCACTCAGTGTCCTCTTGATATCCTTTATCTCTTTTACCATATTGCCTTCAACTCATTAATTTGATTTTGGAAATTTGTGTGCATCTTGTTGATTAGTTGTATCAAATCCTGTGTCTCTTCTGGGGCTTTGATATATTCCTTTTCTTGGAACATTTCTTCCATATTCTTGGTATGGTTTATAATTTTTTGCTGATGTCTAGGCATGTGATTAAGATGGTAAGTTTACTTATATGCTCAATTTCTCTCTCTTTTATAGGGGTTTAGTGGGAAGAGGCTGTGTGTTACTGCTGTTCTTTGATTCTTGGTTTAACCTGTTCTGTGTCTTTAGGGTTGTCTCTGTTAGTTGCTCAAATCTGGGTATGGAACCAGTAAAAGGTTGCAGACTGCCTTCCTACAGCCTTGGGGAAGGAGGCTGTAAATGCCAGTAAAAGCCTGTCTTATTTACTTTTAGTTTCCTCACATACACTTTCTTTCTCCACCAGCAGATGGTGCTATTTGGTAACCCTCTCTGTTCAATGCCTGGTAGGAGTTTGTTTGCTGCAACAGGGACAGGATCAGTGTGATAGAGGCTCCTGCCTGGAGGCTAAGAGCCTTGTAATTCAAACTTTCTCATAGGCAGTTCTCCAGCCTTTGCTGGCAGCCCCTCTCTTTTCCTGATATGAAATAATTTCACTCCCTACTCCATCCTCAACAACCAGTCCTGGTCAGTAGAGAGGGAGATTGATAGGGTTGGATCTTTTCAGTTCCTTGCTGGCTCCCAAAGCAAACAATGGTGTAGCTCCACTGGGTCTTGAATGACACTTGGGACACAGCAGACCAAATTTGTGGGTCAAAAGCTGAGTCTACCTTAGATTTTGTCCCTCTCTTTCCCCTTTCCTGGGGAGGTAGATCTCTGGGGCCCTTTTGTCTGTATCTGTGGTCCCGAGGCCTGAGAATTCAAAAGTGTCTTTAGGGTAGGGGAGGTTGCTGGCAGCAGCAGCTGCGACTTTTAATCACAGATTTGCCACTGTGATCCTTTTCCTTTATCCTCTCTCTTCTGGGCAGTGTCCAGCCTTCCCCTGGTGTACTAAACCTTAAAAGATTTTTTTCCAGGCCATTTCTGCCTGTCCTCTAGCTATTTTTCTGGGAGAGTAGAGAGTCCTGTGTCTCCACCATCTTTCCGGAAGTCCCTAATTGTTGTCTTGCTCTGTAATCACAAATTGGAACATGAAGAAACACAAGAAAAAGGATGCTTGGCACTACAGGGGATTAATATTTCATTATATAAGAATCTATTGCATTTAAACCAATTTGAGAGAAAGCATTTGACAAAGGAATTAATTTTTTTTTCTCATTACCTAAACTCTTCCTCTTCTCAAACCCTCCCTGCACTTCCAAGCAGTGTCCCTCTCGGACATTGTCAGCCTGACAACCCACAAAATTTTGTGACATTCAGGTGCAGTTAATTTGTGGAAATAGAATAAGAGATGGGGTGAAGCATTTCCCTGGGTCCTAAAAGGTGTTATCTAAAAGAATGGATGTTTAGTGTGTTCTTTAATAAATATTTGTAGTTTTGTGTGTGTTGGTGATAAATGGATTCCTCTAACTCATGGGGCCCAAGGAGCCTTTTGCCTCTGGGAAGAAAGAGTTGCTGGTTTTGGCTGAGGCTGTAGAGAGAATAATGTGTAAGCCTGGAGCTAATGGAAGCCATCTTGCCAGTGTAGGGGGAAAGAGTGCCTGAGAGCTGAGCACTGTCAGAGCACAGCAACGTTTGAACAGCATCATTCGAGTCCCTGCATCCAGCCATGCAGGAAACCAGCTCTCTCTCCTCTTGGCCTTTCCAGTCACAAGAGCTAGTTGGTTCCCCTTTTTTTTGCATTAATTAGTTTGAATTAGATTCTTAGCCTGATCAACACACAGGTCATTCCCACTTGGGAATGGGAGCCATTAAAGAGTTACATCTTCCTGCTATGCACTGCAGGGCCCAACACTAAATCATGGGGATTCATCAGGGATGACACATTCCCTTCAGCCTTTGGGGTCCACATTCAGTACAGTGAGCAGGGTTCCCCTGATGGTGTGGTTATTGATTAGAGCTATGAAGACTGTGCTGATTAACCAAGCCTGTGAACCTGGGTTGCTACTGTGACTATATATAACATGAGACAGCCTAAAGACACCTGTGTTAGCAAGAAAGGGGAGTTTTGTGAGGTTAAGGAGGACCTGAATAATTGGGAGATGCTTCATTTTGAGCTAGAAAGGACCAGAAACGGACAGAAGGCAAGGAGGATGAGAAACTAGAGATTCCTGCTTGGAGCTTGCCTAACGGCATTAACACCCTGATGGAGGGGGCCCAGGGCCCAGGACAGTCAGCCAAAAACCTGGAGGATATGTTCTGAGCAGCATAAGGTTCTTATGGCAGATTGTTAATGAGAATTGAGTGGCAAACTGATAAGGAGTTCGAGAGGTTCTTCAGAGTCAGGAAGGAGGAATGTTGTTGAAAAGTATTAAGGTATACCTGTAAAATGCAGAAGGTTTAGCTGTGGAAAGAAAAAGGCTAAGGTGATGTGTACTTGCATGTGTGTGTGCACATGCACATGTGTGTCTTTGGGGGGAGTAGGGTGAGGTGGTTGAGGAGGAACTAACTATAGAGGCCCTGACTTGTATCAGATTGTCTTTTTCCTGCCCCCTGACCTCTGGGGTGGGGTTGTACAGCTCTTTCATTTTGGCCCAGGGAAAGGGAAGAACTTCCAAAAGACTTTGACAGAGCAGAGAAGTAGAGTCTGGCTTACAGAGAATTCCAGGCTTGATGCTACCTTAAGTAGCTTAGTCAGGTCAGGGTCCTGCTCCATGTTATCCTGTGTAACAAGATAAGCAACCCACTCACCCTCAAGACTCACAGGAAGGCACCTAACCTGGGTCCCCAGAATCCTAGATCCCGGCTCTTCTCCATGCAGAGAGAACAATGTTAACATCCTTGAAGCAGAGGCTCTCTCCTGAATAGGAAAAAAAAAATCACATTTTTTTAAAGACAAAAATAACATAAGATCATTATGAGGGATTTAAAAAATCCTGAAAAGTATAAGGAAGAAAATAAAAGTCACCAGGAATCAGATACCATCCAGGGATAGTCACTGTTTACAATTAACACCATATTGGGGAATTTACACACCCAGGCTTTTTTGTTTGTTTTGTTTAAGTTTAAACATAGTTTTGTTTGTTTGTTTCTGCTTTTTACAAAAATGAGATCATCCACCCAGAAATCTAGATACTTTTAGGGTCAAAATTGAGAGAGCCAGATTCCAGGGGGGAGGCCCAGTTAGGGGTTCCCTTGCCAAGGTCTGGTTTGACCTGAGAGGTATGCCTCTTCCAAAGTCTTCTCACTCAGGGAGACACCTTTCCTCCACACTCAGGATCATGACTTGGCCATTCAAGTGTCAAGGCGCAATGCAATTACCATACATTCAGTGTCTAGAAGGTTCTTCTTACTCTGAAAGAAACTAGAGGGAGAATTAGCTGGAGAGAGCAGCCACACACCTTCCCTGTGGGATTGCCAAGGGGTTCTCCCCTTTAGAATTCCAGAGGTTGGACTAGTATATGAGAAGACTCAGACCTCTTATGGAACCACCAAGATTCTGTTGCTACCCAGAATTCCTGGGACTCAGGGGAGCTTTTGAGCTTTTAGGCACTATCCCTTAAGAGTGGTTCGCTTCTTCTCTCCAGAACCCCATATCCTAGGCTGGTGGTGGGTGGGGACAGAGGAGGGAGAGAAGTGATCTTTACCCACACTCTCACTACTCTCAAAAGCATCTTTTCTTCCTTCTCTCCCTTGGACAATTCGTATAATCTCTCTAATGACTGAAGTATTTTAAAAGACATGTAGAGGCTTTGACTTCAGCTAAATTCAGATTTCTGTCCTGGGGGTGGTGAGTAGGGCACATAATCTCTGAGGCAAGAAATTGCCAAAGGTTTGGCTATTTGCTTAAAATAGGCAGAGGAAAGAATATTAGAAAAACAAACCAAAATTAATATCTCAATAAATTATCCTGCCACAGGGGCATGACTACTTGCTTCTCAGTGGTGGGAAGATAAATTGCAACTGTTACCTTTAGCCCCTGAATCCCAATGAGGCACATTCTGAAAACTGAGATGCAGAAATGGAAAATATTGGAGGATAAGACCTGCAGTCTCACCTAAGAGTGACACAGCTTCATTCAGGGCCCAGCTGACAAAGGGCAGGAGGCTGGGTGGGTAGTGTTTAGTCAGAGAGCCTTTTCTTAAAGCATGGTGCGGGTGTGTGTGTGTGTGGGGGTAGCAGTTTGTCACCATTTTCAAGAACAGGTATCATTAAGTCAGACAGTGACTAGCCAGGTCATATTTTAGCAAGCCTACATGAAAAAAAAAAGGGGGTGTTTTACATAGACTGAGCAGGTAGAATTACAATATGAGTTAAAAGAGTGGTAAAAAAACACATGAGGCCCAGAGGAAAAAAATATCAAAAGTAAATTGTAATTTTATGTTGTGAACTAATTGGAAGCTTAAAATGGCAATTGAAATTCTTTCTGGGCCTCAGGGAGATGAGGCAACCTTCTTCAGGATGTTTGAACTTAATTACCAGGTGCAGCAAGAGTGGAATGGATTTTGTAAAATTACTTAAAATAATCATGTTGGGCACCAAAAATGGTTATATTTATCTAAGGGCCTTAGCACATCTTTCAAGTTGAAAGATAATTTGTGTCATTGAAAATTTAGTCGAATTTTAATGTCTACAGATGAGTGGGAGTAATGTTTGAAAAATGTGCTCTGCACCCTATCAGCAATTCATTTGATTTTAAACATTTATATAGATACCTCTTTATCGGTATACCGGTGTATTTTATATTACATATATATTAAATATATTGGCAGAAAACTATTTTTATGTTTTTAAAATATTCTTATATGCTAAAAGTAATATAACATTACAAAGTCTTAGAAAAAATATGTAAAAAGTCATCTATAAACTTACCACTCTGCCACAAGAACTCATCTCTAAAAAAATGTTTGTGATGCTTCATGGGCAAATGACTTTCATATTGTGCAATTTTGTAGCATGCTCCTTTTTCCTTATTATAAAACAAGCATTTTCATACGTTGTTATATATCTCACATATTAATTTAAATTTTTAATGGCTGAATGATATTCCTTTAAGGAAATGTGCCAAAATTTACTTCACCGTTGTCTCGAGGATAAAACATTTAGATTGTTTCCAATTTTTACCATTGGAAATAATAACGCAATGAATGTACTCATGTGTAAAGTGCCTTCTTTCATCTCCTTTCCTGGCCCCAGGCTTTCGATGAATTCCAAGAAGTGGGTTTAATTGGTAAGAGGTTATGGGACATTTTCTTGGCTCTGGATATATATTGAAAAATTACTTTGCAAAAGGATTGTTCCAATAAAATAAAATGCTACAAACAATATATCAGACCAGCACATTCATTAAACTCCCTGGCATTGGGTCTTTCTCTTTGTTCCTTCTTTTCTTTCTTTCATTAATTTAATAATAGCTGTCTTTTAACTTATATTTGTTAATTGTGAGCAGAGTTAAGTGTTTTTGCAAATGTTTATTTTTTTCTTATGTCCTTTATGTTTTATGAATTCATGACTTAAAAATTAATTCATTTAATGTGGAGCTAAATTCAATCTATGGCAAATACATGAAAAGTTTCTGAAAACTTGTTTGAACTGTGAGTTATAAACAGAACTTAAATGTGTCTAATGAGGGTTATTTAATGCTTTTATATAACTGTGCTCCCCAGTTTTCTCAATCACTAATTTCCCTAAAAATGATAATAAGGATTCACAGAAATGAGTTCTGTGATCACATAAATTGGGAGATAACACTCAACGGGGTGGTGAGCAAAGACCAATAGTAAAAGCCCCTAGACAAATTGAATCCGTATAAGCTGGTATTCCCAATTTAGGATTCCCAATCTCTGTCCTAAGGGAATCGTATTCCAGCCTCCTCCTGGGGCTTCACATCAGCACATTAACAGCTCTGAGAAGTCCTATGTGAAGAAGCTTGTTGAACAAAGCAATTGGTCTATATCTTCTTTGGGGGTGTGAACCTGAGAGACATCTAGGACCTTTTCCTTTTTGGAAAAGGGCATTTTTCTCCTTGGACTCAGATCCTTCCTACCCTAGAAAGCCAATTGAGTAGAACAGAAGGCGTGGGAGCAGTGGATGCTTACCTGGGCCTTAGGAAAAGACTGCCTTGCTCCTGTGTTTTCTTGCCCTTCTTGTCTTAAGATGTAAAGCCGTGGTTGTGGGTCCTCAGGAGGTAATCAGAAAATCACTGGGACCTAGATGAATATAATAGAACTTCTAATTATATATGTTGTTTTTCATCTTATATTTTGAATATTTCTATTTCTATGTGCTTTATAATATGGAATGCTGCTTATATATAATAAATATATGTTAATGATATAGGCTCAAGTTTGATACCAGTGATCTAAGATGGTTAAGAATAGGTTATGCATGCAGAACTGTGTGGGAGAGAGTGTGGTCTACAATGTGAACTATGGTCCATGCTTAGTGGCAAAGCCCCCGGATGTGTATATCCATTGCAGGTGATATGCCACACTAATGAAAGATGTTTAAGTGGGAGGTTATGGGAGGTGTGGGAGGTGGGGAACATGGGAATCCCTGTAATTTTTGTGTAACATTTATGTAATCTAAGCATCTTTTAAAATAAAATAAAATTAAATTAAAAAAAGAATAGGTTATGGGTTTAAAAGGAAATAGCTAAAGAGGCTGTTCATTCATTCAGTTAAAAAAATGCTGGGGAGCGGATGTAGATCAAGTGGTTGAGCACCTGCTTCCCATGTATGAGGTCCCTGGTTCATTCCCCAGTGCCTCTGGAAAAAAAGAAAAGGAAAAGGCTTCTTCTGCAAAAAATGGGGGCCAGACCTATGCCAGGCATGGAGGAGATTATACTAAGCAAGGGTCCCCGCCCTCACAGAGCTTTTAGAAGTAGTTCTAGTTGTTCATGTGTAATCAATCTACCTCATCAGACAACACTGGGATTTGCAGTCTACAGCTACCTGGAGTTTCCTTTCTGCATATGTCCATCTCCATCCTGAGGTGGCAGCCAATAATTCATTTAACATGTGGGACCGCTATTTCCTGTCCATTTCTTTCTTTCTATGGTTTTCCTTCTTAGAGATATAATGCACAATAATGCTTGACTCTAAAATCTGTGGTACTCAAAGTTGGGTGTAATTTATTCATTTATTTTTAATCCCCCCCACACCCCCCACCAGATGGCTCCCTTGTCTGTTTGCTCATGTTCTCTAGGAGGCACTGGCAACCGAACCTGGGACCTCCCATGTGGGAGGTGGGTGCCCAACTGCTTGAGCCACATCCGCTCCCTGGGTGTACTTTAGAATGAGCATAGTTAAAGGGCTTATCATTATATTAATTGCCCAGTTGATTGAGATGAGCTTAGGATCATGTGATGGTTAGAATGTGCTGGCAGATAAAAAGATGGCTTCACAATCTTGGCTTTACACCAAGATTTACCATAATTTTATAATAAAATATTTTATATGTTAGGTTTACTTAACCCATCTTCTTTACAGGGACTATTTTGTTAAATGCAGAATTCCAATCTACTTAGGCAAAGAATGGGGCTTGATGTGATACTTTTTTTTAAAGATTTATTTTTTAAAATTTATTTATCCCCTCCTCTCCATTGTTTGTGCTCACCGTCTGCTCTCTGTGACCATTCACTATGTGCAAACCCGGGACCTCCCATGTGGGAGAGAGGCACCTGATCGCTGGAGTCACCTCACCTCCCTGTTTTGTTGTGGCTCTCATTGTCTTTCCTCTTTGTATCTCCTTGTTGCAACATCCTATTGCATCAGCTCGCCATGCCTGCCCATTGTGCCAGCTCTCTGTCTTGCTCATCTTCTCCAGGAGGCACTGGGAACCAAACCCGGAACCTCCCATGTGGTAGGCAGGAGCTCAATCGCTTGAGCCACATCCACTTCCCTGTGTGATTCTTTTTAAAATTTAATTTAATTTTTATTTTTTAAAAGAAGCTTTAGATTACATACATGATCCTGCTGAGATGTGCATAAGGGTAACCTCTGGAATGACCCCCCTACTCACTTTGAAATCTCCTAGCCATAAAAACTCATTTGTATTTAATACTTCCCCCTCTTGGTCAAGGTCTTTTTCCAAGTGCATTGCTAGTTGGCACTTGGTAATAATCCCTCTGTGTCAGGGAGACCATGCCCAGGAGTAATGTCCCACGCTGGGGGGAAGGTAGTGCATTTATACGCTGAGTTTGGCTTAGAGAGAGGCTACATTTCAGCAATCAGGAGGCTTTCAGGAGATAACTTTAAGGCAATATATAATACTAAGCTAAGTTTCAGTTTCACAAGAGGGCCTGGTGTATTGGTCTCTACTCCTTTGCTAAGCACTGCCCATGTACTCTAGGGATTCTTGCCACTCTATTAGAGAACATTGCAGTACTTCCCAGGATGGGAATTCAATATTCTTTCGGTTATTGTGAGTGTCTCCATCCACTGAGACAACACCCCATGACCACTTGAACATATTCATATTCTATAAAGGCATGCTCCAGGTGCACCCCTCCCCCCATGTATACCCCCATCACTGACACCCCGCACCAGTGATCCTCCCTTTGCCATAGTTGCGACCCTTCTGCAATCCAAAACCTCCCCCAAAACAAAGCCAAAAAATAAAAATAAAATAAAAATAATATAATAATAAGAAACAAATGAAATACAAAAAATAAAAAATATAAAATTTTTTTTAAAATGGTCTTTCATCACCATAAGATATATTATCTTTTATGTACAGTGGTGATTTCTTCTGCATGTTCCCCTAGAGTCTTATTTTTTTTTCCTTAATTTTCAAAGAAGCTTTAGGTTATAGAAGTGTCACATAGAAAATATAGAGGATTCCCCTATACACCACCCCCACCATCCTCACATTTTCCCCTATTCATAGCATCTTACATGAGTGTGGTACATTTATTACAATTGATGAACAAATAGTGAAGCATTGCTCCTAACCATGGTTAATGGTTTATATTATGGATTACATTTTGCTCCATACACTTTTATATGTTTTGACAAAATTTATGATGGCCTGTATCAATCATTGCAAGATCATGCAGATCAGTTCCAATGTTCTAAAAATGCCCTATGTTCCATTTATTCTATTCTTTCCGCCCTCTCCCCTCGGAACACTAAGTTTCAAATTTTGAAGAATAAGGTTCATAATACATGCATTAATACCGAGGGCTTGACATATTGGTCTGTTATCTTTTATTAGGCACTGCCTATGTTCTTGAAAGATTCTTGTCCTTCTAATTGAGAATATAGCAGGACTCCCCTGAATGGGAGTTTAATATTTACTTGTTTCTTGTGTGGGTCTCTACTCACTATGACCAGATGAACATTTTCATATTTTATAGAAGCAGGCCCCAGATGAGCCCTATCCCACGTATATCCCCATCCTCAAATCTCTTCACCAGTAACCCTCTCCTGTCATATTTGCCAAAAGAACATTCCCCCATTGTATTTTTAACCACAGACCTACAAATCCCCAGAGTTCACCTATTTCTTCCTCCAGCCCTCTCCCCAGTTCCATGGATAGTCCAACTCAACCCACCACCCTAATCCCCCTCACATCCCTGCACCAACATCCCCCCCCCATCCACTGCCCAACCACTCCCTTCCACCTTTTCTGTCTCCTGAAAACCTATCTTCCAGACTCTAGCTCTGTGAACCTGCTCAATTTGCATAAGTCATATCAATGAAGTTATGTAATATTTGTCCTTCAGTGACTGGCTTACTTCACTCAACGTAAGGTCTTCAAGATTCATCCATGTTATCCCATGTGTTAATACTGCATTCCTTCTTACAGCTGAGTAATATTCCATTGTATATATATACCACAATTTGCTTATCTATTCATCTGTTGATGGACACTTGGGTTGCTTCCAACTTTTGGTATAGTGAGTAATGCTGCTATGAACACTCGTGTGCATATATCTGTTCATGTCCCTGCTTTCAATTCTTCTGGATATATACCCAACAGTGGTATTGCTGGATCATATAGCAGTTCTATAGTTAGCTTCCTGAGGAACCACCAAACTATCCTCCACAATGGCTCCACCAGCGGTAGATGAGTGTTCCCTCTCCTCTACATCCTCTCCAACACTTGTAGTTCTCTGTTATTTTAATAGTTGCCAGTCTAATAGGTGTAAGATGGTATCTCATTGTAGTTTTGATTTGCATTTCCCTAATAGCTAGTGATGTTGAGCATCTTTTCAAGTGCTTTTTAGCTATTTGTATTTCTTCTTTGGAAAAGTATCTATTCAAATCTCTTGCTCATTTTTAAAATGGGTTGTTTGTCTTTTCATTTTTGAGATGTAGGATTTCTTTATATATGCTGGATATTAGGCCCTTATCGGATAAATGGCTACCAAATATTCTCTCTCATTGAGTAGGTTGCCTTTTCCCTTTCTTGATAAACTCCTTTGAAGCGCAAAAGTTTTTAATTTTGAAGAGGCCCCATTTATCTATTTTTTCTTTCCTTGCTTGTGCTTTGGGTGTAAAATTTACAAAACCATTTCCTACTACAAGATTGTGTAGATGCTTCCCTACATTATCTTCTAGGAGCTTTATAGTCTTGGCTCTTATATTCATATCTTTGATGCATCTTGAGTTAATTTTTGTTTAGGGTAAGAGATGGTGATCCTCTCTCTTTCTTTTGGATATGGATATCCAGGTCTCCAAACACCATTTGTTGAAGAGACCGTTCTGTTCCAGTTGAGTGGGCTTGGTGGCCATGTCAAATATCAGTTGTCCATATATGTGCGGATCCATATCAAAACTCTCAGTTTGGTTCCATTGGTCAGTATGTCTACCCTTATGACCATACCATGAAGTTTTGGCCACTGTAACTTTGTACTATGCTTTCAAGTCAGGTAGCGTGATTCCTCCAATTTTGTTTTTCTTTTTCAATATGTTTTTGGCTATCCAGGGCCCCTTGCCCTTCCAAATAAATTTCATAGTTAGCTTTTCCAACTCAGTAAAACATGTTGTTGTAATTTTTATTGGGATTGCATTAAATCTGTAAATCAATTTGGGTAGGACAGACACATTAATTATGGTTAGCCTTCCAATACATGAACATGGAATATTCTTCCATTTGTTTAGGTCTCCTTTGATTTCCTTTAACAATGCTGTGTAATTTTCTGTGTACAAGTCCTTTACAGCTTTAGTTAAGCTTATTCCTAGATATTTGATTCTTTTAGTTGTTATTGTAAATGGAATTTTTTTCTGGATTTCCTCCTCAGATTGCTCATTATTGGTATAAAATGCTACTGATTTTTGCATATTGATTTTATATACTGTCACTTTACTGAACTTGTTTATCAGTTCTAGAGGATTTTTATAGATTTTCAGGGCTTTCTACTTATAGGAGCATGCCATCTGCAAATAGTGAGATTTTGACTTTTTCCTTTCCAATTTGGATTTCTTTTTCTTGCCTAAGTGCTTGAGCAAGTACTTTTAACACAATGTTAAATAAGAGTGGTGACAGTGGACATCCTTGTCTTGTTCCAGATCTTAGAGGGAAAACCTTTAGCATTTCACCATTGAACATAATGTTAGCTGTGGGTTTTTCATATATACCCTTTACTGTGTTGAGGAAGTTTCCTTCTATTCCTATCTTTTGAAGTGATTTTATCAAGAAAGAATGCTGTATTTTGTCAAATGCTTTTTCTGCATCAATAGAAATGATCATGTGATTTTTTTTCTGTCAATCTGTTAACGTGGTGTATTACATTGATAGATTTTTTTATGTTGAACCATCTTTGCATACCAGAGATGAAACCCACTTGATCATGGTATATAATTTGATGAATTGTTGGATACGATTAGCAAATATTTTGTTGAGGATTTTAGCATCCAGATTCATTAGAGAGATTGGTCTGTAGTTTTCTTTTCTTGCAGCGTCTTTATGAGGCTTTGGTATTAGGATGATGTTGGCATCATAGAATGAGTTAGGCAATGTTCCCTCCACTTCTATTTTTTGGAAAAGTTTAAACAGGATTGATGTTAGTTCTTTCTGGAATGATTGTTAGAATTCACCTGTGAAGCCATCTGGTCCTGGGCTTTTCTTAGTTGGGAGTTGTTTTTTTTTTCTTTCATTTTTATAATTTATTTATGTCTACTGAGGGGTTCAGAAATTTTATAGCCCACACCTAATTGAATATCAGATATTCGTAATTCTTTTCTATCAAGGACCTCAAACCCACAGTAGCAAAAGAATCAAGAGGAAAACCAAAGTAAATCATTTAATTCCCACCACCATACTCCCCACCACCAAAGAAAACACTCAAGGAAGTCTAAAAAATTAAAAATAAGAGACATGAAATTTAATCAAAAAATTATAGCTCACTGTTTTTGGTTATCCATTTTTAGAGAAGAAGGATTAGGTAAAGAACAAGTCAGAAAAAGAAGACAGCTGGACCAGGGTGGTAGTGACGGGGGGCAAGGGGCAAGGATGAAGTGAGTCAGGGACATGGTATGACTCGGAAGGAAAGAGAAAAGTAAAACAGAAAGGAAGACACAGACAGAGGTAGCCTCAGGGCAAAAGAAAGCCAAAATGACCCCATGATCCAGGTCATTTTAACATAGACATTTTTTTTCTTTTAGTATTATTATTTTTAGCATAGACATTTTGACACACCCAAATCAAAGTGGCCCTATCAAAAATGTGTAAATCTGTGTTTTTTACACTACCAAATAATATGTACAAAACAGGCATTACTGGCCTTTACTGCATCCATTACCACAACTCTGAATCTAGGAAACTTTTATTTTCTTTAAGCTCTATGTTGTTTGGATTTTTCATATGATATGCTATTACCATTAATTTTTAAAAACTAGTTTATTTAGTTAAAACTGAGTTAGCCTCCAAGGATGTTTCAATCCTATTCCCAAAACATCATTATGAAAGAGTTTTTGGATATTAAAAATAAAATATGTGTATAGCTTAGAGAAACAAGATATCTGTTGGAAATTTAATTGAGGCTGTCTGTGCCATACAGACTTGAAGAAAAGGGATCATATTGTGGCCTAGATATCCCTCAGTTGGGAGGTTTTTGATGAGTAATTCAATCTTGTTACCTGTTATTGGTCTGTTGAGTTCATCAATTTCTTCTTTCACCAATGTAGGCTACTTGTGTGTTTCTAGATATATATCCGTTTCATCTAAGTTATCCATCTTGTTGGCATACAATTTTTCAAAGTGTCCTCTTTTGATACTCTTTATTTCTGTAGGGTTAGTGGTGATATCCCCTGTCTTGTTTTTTATTTTATGTATTTGCATGTTTTCTCTTTTTTTCTTTGTTAGTCTAGCTAAGGGTTTGTCAATTTTATTAATCTTCTCAAAGAACCAGCTTTTGGTTTTGTTAATTTTTTTCTAGTGTTTTTAAAATTTTTTCTAGTTCTGTTCTAATCTTTGTTATTTCCTTCTTTCTGCTTGCTTTGGGATTAGTTTGTTGTTCTTTTACTAGTTCCTCCAAGTGTGCAGTTAGGTCTTTGATTTTAACTCTTTTTTCTTTTTTAATATAAGCATTTATGGGTATAAATTTCCCTCTCAGCACTGCTTTTGCTTCATCCCATAGGTTTTGATATGTTTTGTTCTCATTTTCATTCGTTTCAAGGTAGTTACTGATTTCTTTTGCAATTTCCTCCTTGGCCCATTGATTATCTAAGAGTGTGTTGTTTAGCTTCCCTATCTTTGTGCCTATTCTGTTTCTCTGCTCCTTATTAATATTCAGCTTCATTCCAATGTGGTCTGAGAAATTACTTTTATAATTTCAAATTATTCAAAGTAATATTTTCTTTGTATAATTTCATAGCAAATGTACAAATTCTTTCTGAATTTGTTGGTACTTGTTCTGTGGCCTAGCATGTGGCCTATCCTGGAGAATGATCCATGTGCACTTGAGAAAAATGAATATCCTGCTGTATTTGGGTATAATGTTCTGAATATGTCTATTAGGTCTAGATCCTCTAACATATTATTCAAGGTCTCTGTTTCTTTATTGACCTTCTGTTGAGAAGTTCTGTCTAATGTGAAAATTGTGTATTAAAGTCCCCCAGTATAATTGTCGAAGTAGTTATTTCTTCTCTTAGTTTTTCCAATGTTTGCCTCATGTATTTTGGGGCACCTGTTAAGTGCATTAATATTTATGATTTTTCTCTTCTTGATAGATTACCCCTTTAACTAATATATAGTGTCATTCTTTGTCTCTTACAATAGTTTTGCATTTAAAGTCCATTTTGTCTGATATTAGTATAGCTACTTCCACCCTTTTTTGTTTATTGTTTGCGTGTAAAATTGTTTTCCAACCATTCCTTGCAACCTCCTTGCGTCCCTGGGTTTAAGGTGAGTTTCTTGTAGACAGCATATAGATGGGTCATATCTCCTTATCCATTCTGCCAATCTGTGTCTTTTGATTGGAGAGTTTAATCCATTAGCATTCAATGTTATTACTGTTAAGGTAGTACTTACATTAGCCACTTTTTCTTTAGGTTTGTATATGTCATATTTTTAAATTTATCTCTTTATCTTTTTAGTTATTCTTACCAGTAATTTTCCTTTCTACACTCTCCTCCAACCCTCTCTCTCCTGTTTTTTCTTTTTTTTTTTAAAGATTTATTTATTTTTATTTTACTTATCGCCCCCCTTGCTGCTTGTGCTGCTGTGTCCATTCGCTGCGTGTCTTCTCTGTGTCTGCTTATCTCCCCCATGCTGTGAGGTCTTGCAGCATCAGCCCACGGCGCCGCGCGAGCCGGCCTGCCCTCACAAGGAGGCGCCAGGAAGCGAACCCGGGGCCTCTCATATGGTAAACGGGTGCTTTATCCATTGCGCCACACCCACTTCCTGCCGTGAGGTTGCTGCATCAGCCCACCGCACCGCTCAGGCCGGCGTGCCCTCACAAGGAGGCCTCGGGACACGAACCCGGGCCTCCCATATGGTAAACGGGGGCTCTATCCACTGAGCCACACCCGCTTCCCTCCTGTTTTTTCATTTCAACCTGCAGAACTCCTTTTAGTATTTCTTGAAGGGCAGGTTTCTTATTGACAAACTCTCTTAGTTTCTGTTTATCTGAATATTTTGAACTCTCCCTCATTTCTGAATGCCAGCTTTGCTGGATAGAGAATTCTTGGCTGGAAGTTTTTTCTTTTAACACCTTAACTATGTCATACCACTGCCTTCTTGCCTCCATGATTTCTGATGAGAAATCAGTGCTTAATATTATCAAGCATCCTTTGTATGTGATGGATCTCTTTTATCTTGTTGCTTTCAGTTTTCTCTCTTGGTTGGTTACATTTGACATTTTCATAAGTATATGTCTTGGGGTAGGCCTGTTAGGATTTATACTGTTTGGAATTTGCTGCACTTACTGGACATGTACAACAATGTCTTTCAAAAGTGTTGGGAAATTTTCAGCCATTATTTCCTCCAATGCTCCTTCTACCCCTTTCCCTTGTCTTCTTCCTCTGGGATGCCTATAATGCATATGTTTGTGCATTTCGTGTTGTCATTCAATTCCCTGAGTCCCTGCTGAATTTTTCTTTTTATCTATCTATTCTACAATCTGTGCAATTTCAGATGTATTATCTTCTATGTCACTAACTCTTTCCTCTGCCTGTTCAAATCAGCTATTATGTGCTTCCAGCTTATTTTTAATTTCTTGCATTGTGCCATTCATCACCATCAGATCTGTTATCTTTTGATGTATGTTAATGATTTCTTCAGTATGTTCCTCCAGTATCTTCTTAATATCCTTTATTTCTTCCTTCACTTCATTAAGAAAGGAAAGGAAAAGAGAGAAAGAATAAAGAAAACACACACAAGATGGAAAATATACCTTAAAAGAAGCAGGAAGAAGAAGAAAAAATAACTAATAAGAGTGAAAAATAATAAAAAATAAAAAGGATTAAGAATGAAAAATGTGGAGTAAAAATAGAGAGAAAGAAATGAGAAAAAAAGAATAGAATAATATAAAAGACCAGAAAGATGAGATGAGAATAAAGAAAATGAGGACCTAACCAGAGAAGGTGGAACAAAATAAATGCAATGGAAGAGGGAAAATTAAAGAAAGTAAAGAAATAAACTAAGGACAAAAGAGGAAAAAGGAGAGATAGAGTAAAAAGTAACAACTACAAAAAAAAAAAAAGAAAAAAACAAACAAACAAAAAAACCCAGCTTTCCCTTTCAGGCTACTTGCAACCTTCTCAGGCTGCCAGTGGTCACCAATCTCCTTGCAAGCCTGCCCTCCCCAGGTAAGCTACCTGTGTGTATAGAAAGGAATAAGGAATAAAATTAAAAAAATAAAAAATAAACAAATAACACATCAAATAACCTAATGTGTATATATATATATATATATATATATATATATATATCAGTCTACATTCCCTGTCCTGAGGCTGCTTGTCCTTCTACTCCTGCTCCCTGCAGCCCTGGGGTGCCTGCCTCCACCCCCTTTATTGCTCAGGGCAATTAGGCTATTTTTTTTTAAAGTGGTACCAGTATTGAACCCAGGACTTTGTATATGTGAAACAAGGGTTTAACCACTGAGCTCCACCAGCTCCACCAGGTAGGTTAAGCTTCTGAAGACTTCTGAAACCTAGCCCTCTGCCTCTGCCTGCCCCCCACCCCCCGCTTTTTTTTCTTTTCCTCAGGCCAGGTAAGTTTCTAAAGTTTTGACATTTGCCTCTCCAGGCTTCCCACTCTCAGAAGCAGTTAGGCACCTGTCACCCTGCGGGTCACTGACCTATTTCCTCTCTCTCTCAGGGCAGGTGGGTGTGGCAGCCTGCCTGCTTAGTTCCCCCCTCCCCTCTCCCTGAAGCTGTTTCAGAGCCAGAAGGTGTCTTTTTTTTTTTTTCCTGGTCCACCTGCCTTATCTCCCTACCACCCTACACCTGTCTCCCCCTAAGTTGGCTATGTGCCAGACCCCCACACTTGTTTGCCCCACAGCTTCCCTAAGTACATCCTTGAGTACAGGGATGCTCCCCTTGTTGCCCTGGGGCAGGGGACTTAATTCACACTAGGAGCTGGCTGAGCGCTGGTCTTCAGTCAGGTTACTTCCCTGGCTTCCCTAGCCTTTGAGCTGGCTTGAGTGCCCAATCTCCTATGGGTTCCCTTCTACCACCACCCCACCCCAGTCAGCTGAGTCTCCCCTCTTTAGCTACCCTCTTCATTTGCCTCCATGGTCCCATGGCTTCCCTTCTGTCAGGTAAACCTGCCTACCTTCCTGCAGTTTCTGGAGGAGGTTTGCAGCCTGCCATTCCCTATTCTGCCATCTTGGCTCTCCGATGTGATTCTAATCGGAGCTATGAGATAGTTTGGAATTATATCTGTTTGATGGTACCTGGAGTAAGACAAATGTTGGGTGGCTGAGTGTACTGCTCCTATATAATATCATTCATGGAGAATGGAGCCTGATCATCATGGAGGGACACATTAATGATCTGATGCTGTCAG
Organism: Cabassous unicinctus; assembly: GCA_029593785.1. Lineage (NCBI taxonomy): Eukaryota > Metazoa > Chordata > Mammalia > Cingulata > Chlamyphoridae > Cabassous > Cabassous unicinctus. The sequence goes on along the minus strand of JAQZBX010025723.1, from coordinate 8,247 downwards.
TCTAGATTTCTCCAACCCTCTCTAGGTCCAGGCAACTAGTATTTATAGTGCTAAATCTTATCTCTTAGATTTATATACCCCTTGGGGGATTCTCACTAATTGATGATAATTTCTCTACACTGTTCACCAGATTGTCCCCAAATTTTTGAAGAGACTTTACGATATTCTTGAAAACTTTTGAGGCTTGAATGATGAACCCCACACAAAACATGCTCAAGTCTTAATAAGTCTTAATCTGTGTTCCCTGTGGGTGTGAACCCATTGTAAATAGGACCCTTTGAAGATATTATTAGTTAAGGTGTGGACTCATTTGTGAATAGGCTCTTCGAAGAGCCTATTTAGATGAGGCCAAATTGAATCAGGGTGGACCTGAATCCACATGACTAAAATCCTTGTAAGTAAAGGAAATTGGACATAGATATAGAAGCCAGAAGTCAGAAGAAGCCAGAGAATGAAGCAGATCACCATATGAAAGAGGCAGAGTTGCAAGTCAAGGAACCCCCCAAGGATTGCATCAAGCCAGCAATAAAGTATTACAAACTCTGGGAGAAAGCATGGCCTGTTGAGACCTTGATTTTTGATTTCTAGCCTCCCAAACCCTGAGACAATAAATTCCCCTTGCTTAAGCCAACCAGTGTATGGTATTTGTCATAGCAGCCCTGATAAACTAAGACAAAAACAGAGGGAAACAGCCACACAGAGTAGCTTGTAGTCCGATATGATTCCTAAATGCTGCTTCAGGGACTGGGTACAACAGAATCACGGGGTGGACTGAAAATACTGATTCCAGGCCATCATCCATGGAGATTCTGATTCAGAATGCCTGGATGAGGTACGTGCATGGGACTATGTGGTATAGAAGCTAGTAATTTAGGAAATACAATTTATCTTCTACTTCCTGCTTAGCTCTTCCTAGTGACAAAAATCATTGTCCCCATCTGGGAGTTCACTCATACATGTTGGATACCTTAGAAGTCCTGACTCCAAGATGTGGAAAGAGCCAAGGATCCCCCAGCAGCCAGTGTCGTGGAATGGTTTAGAGCCTGAGTGATGGATTCTGCCACTGAATAGCTGTGTGACTTTGGGTTTAACCTCTGTGGGTCTCAGTTTCTCCATCTGTAAAAGTAGTGAGAATTACCCTGTAAATTTGTGTGAGCTTTAAATGCATTCCTACATGTAAAGCAGTTATGATAGTGCTTGGCACGGAACAGTCTCTTCATCAAGTTTGCACTATCACGATTATTATTTTCCTCCCTATTTAAGGTTCAGTGTCTACTTTCCAGTTCCCTGTCTGAGGAGCCATTTCTTTCTGGGAGACTGACAATAGGAATGACACATTTGCATTCAGATGCCAGCCCAGCTACTGGACAAATTAAACTACCTTTCTACTCCCTATCTAGAAGTGTGTGGCCTTACTCCAGAGTATCAATAAGAAAATCATATCAGAATACATAAGGTATGTGTCTACACTTGGCCTTGGGGGTTCACATAGTCATAGGGGGTGATCCTTCATAGCTCCAGTGGTGGAGTCCTGAGTTGGTGTGCAGATGTGCAGGGAGTCCTGAGTGGTTCAAGGCCCCTGAGCTGTAGCCTTTCACTGCTCACCACATTTCTTTTGCCCAGTTTGCCAGGTAATGGGCTGCTGGCCCTTGAAATGCATGCCAATCCTGTACTGGGTCTGGAACCCTGAGCACTGCCCTCTCGGCTGGAACTCGGTGTGATGGAACCTATCCCTGTCATCCCAGCACTAGTTATAAATCCTACCAGGAAAAATGTGGTAATTGGGGTGGGGAATTGCAGAGGGTTGCTGGTACCACAAGAGATTTGAAAAACTGTATATTGATATTGAAAGTGCCATGAAAGTGTATTGCCATCATAATCACGGATGTGGCGTTAGACAAGACATACAAGTAGACGGGAATGACTTTCATACTAAAGGAGACATATTACTCAGGACACTTTGAAATGATCATCCACACTTAGGACCCTCTGGGGAACCCTGATATTGGGAACTGAGCAATCTCTTTTCACACCCTGTACATACCTTTATTATCTTGAAGCCCTCAAGATTCATCTTCCCATTCTCACCACCTGGCATAGTGCCTAGCATTTAGTAGGTACTCAATAAGTGTTTGCTAAATAAATGAAATATCTAAATTGTTTTTATAATTAAACCACATTAAAGGTATCAAAATTAAAAATAGCAAAAAATGTGAAACAAATGGAATAGTCCAGATCATGGGAATGGTTAAATCAATTGTGAATAGAACCATGTGACAGAATACCATGATGTGAATAATAACCATGTTTTCAAAGAATATTGACTGACACCAGGTAGTAGTTATTAAGTTTAAAAAAGCAAAACATAAACCTATATACAGTGTAATCCCCATTTTATAAAGAATGTTATATACTTCTACATGCATACATCTCTGTACGTAAGGGTAGAAAACACAATTGTGCATATATATTAGATGTTCAGGACTAAAGAAGGAAACCCAAATATTATCTGTGGTCATCTCTGCTTGGTGAACCAATTTTTATTTTCTTTAATAGAATTGTCTATTTTCCAGATTGCCTGTATTTTTATGTTTTGAGAGAAATTGATCGACTGGATTAAAAAGAAAATATCAGCTAAGAAGCGCAAGTGAAGCACTGTGAAGGCTGTTCTCGTGGCGGGTAGGGAGGGGAGCAGGATCACTGATCACCCCAAGGTTATTTTAGAAATATATCCTCAAGACCTCAGTGCCTTACCGGAACCCTCTGTCCATTTCTAAAAGCAACTCCTTGGAATAACCACCCACCTCTGCCCTGGGATGACCTGGGTCAGCTTGACTGATGCCTCCTGAGTAGCAGCAGCTGCTGCAATTTTCTCGTGTTCTCCCCTCTTATAACCCAAGGTGCAATGAGTACAGAACTCTACACAAATACCTGCAAATGGTGGCTTCCCCTCTTTGTCCCACCGAGCCACACCTTCTCCTGGGCTATAGGCAGTCTCAGGGGCCAGGGAGGGAAACATAACAACCACAGGCTTGCGCAGAGCAGCTTGTCTTGTCACAGTTTAAAAGCCTTTTGAACAAATGATCTCTCAAATAGAAAGAAAGACAAATTATTGCAAGGTTCTTAAAGGAGGGCTGTTGACATGCTCTGGGACTAGCTTAAGGAGGAGGTGAGGTTGCAGAGTTGGCCCTGATAACAGGGAGATGAGGAATGGACTGGAAGCATCTGCAAGGAGAGGTAACCAAGGAGAGCAAGGAGGGGAAGCTAAATTTACACTTGGCATCTAGGTCAGGCTGACCTGCTTGGGAAAGGGGCTGAGAATGAGCTGTGAGGCAAATGCATAAATAGAAAGGGCTTAGGCTGGGCCTCTCAGATTTTAATGTGCACACAAATTGCCTGGGATCTTGTTAAAAATCAGCTTCTGATTCAGGTCTGGGTGGGGCCCAAGATTCTGCTGGTCTAACAAGTCCCAATTGATGCCGATGCTGCTGAGTAGTGAGGCGTTAGGCGACGAGGCAGGGGCACAAAAGGGGTTCTGAGGGCCTTGTGGTCTGAGCAGGCAAGACCAGTTAGCGAGGCACTTCCTAGTGATAGGAGAAATCATTTGCTCAAGTGGGAGGCCATCTGTTTATAGCCCGTAGTATTTGGGAAGCAGGGTGGGGTGTGGTGGAAAGATCAAGATCTGGCTTCACACTGACATGGGTGTGAATCCCAAGGAGCTAGGTGTTTATCTTGTAGGGGATGGGGAAGGTTTGAAGGGTTTAAGCTTTTCCTGGTCAACTCCTTCCTTAGCCTCCTGGCTAAAGGCCCCATTCGTGCTTGAGATTTGGCCAGAGCTTCAGTGGCCACCCTACTGGCCAGGCTAAGGGATGCATGCCTCCTGCTCAGTGCTGCTTGCCCGTAAAGGGGAAGTGACTTGAAAGGCCAGACCTCTAGCTCTTGTCTGCTTCTGCACTGGCCCATCAGGGCCCCTTTGGAAAGGGCCTGCCTCCTGGCCTGTGTTCTCTGTGCCTTATACCCTTACTCCTCAAAGTGTGTTTCCCTGCCCGGCAGCATCTGCATCCCTCGGGAGCATGCTAGAAACACAGAAGCTTTGACTAAGGAGAGAAGCAGTGAACCTGAGAATTAGGACTATACCTTCTTTCTACCTGCAGCAAACAAGCTTAGAAAGCCAAGCATCCACATTCCATAATCCCAAGAGAGCTGTTAAGTAGGCTAGTGACAGTTGCCTCAATTAAGTACTTCAGAGTCATGCTGCCTTGATGACCATCACCCAATGCCAATGGGCTGCGGCAGGGATATTCCTCAGGCTCTGCTAACCTTGTCCTCCTCCTGCCTTCTTTCTCCCCAAGTCTTCCTCTACATCTAGGATCCCCCCCTATATAGGCAGGCCTTGTATACTGGGTTTCCCCAAAGGCTGAGGAACTTTCTTCTCAGCCTGGCCCCAGAGAACTTGATCTCAGAGAGAGGCAAACGAAGATGGAAAGGGCAAGACAGTCAAGGTGGCTGTAATGGGAAGAGAGGAGGGTCCATGAACCTAACTGACATATACAGTCAACTTTTGATAAAAATGGATCTACCTGTTTTGCTTTCTTGCTTTGGTTTGTAGAATGCTTTGTTATGGAAATGAAATTAGCTGTTCTTCTGGCCATGGTGGATGGTACCGGGGACTGTAAAATGAACCAAAAGGCAAATGGGCTCGGGATGAAGGTTGGTCCTGCTCAAGAGGGATGCTGTATACCTGGTGGTATCAAACCAACCCCACTAAATTCTCTCTTTGGGAAGGACAGACGTAAAATAGACAAAGAAAGGGTGGGCATCCCAGCTCTAGGGTTTGTTCTGTTCCAAGTGCTGCTAAGTCCTTTCCTGGTGGCTGTGAATCTACCTTACATAACCCCAGAGCTGGGAGAAGTGAGACATGGGATGACTGCATCAATTTCACACCTACATCTTATGCCTAAGTATAGTCATGATAAAATTCTCATTGCTGTAATACATAGGCTTTGTCTGTTTCTTCTGCCTTGTGTTCCTGAGGAACTTGGCCTAGTGGACCCACACCTTCAGTTTTAACTTATCATCCAAGTATCATTATACTGAACATGATACTTCCAAATTCCCCAGTATCCAACTCCTGAGGGCATTTTCACCTGGCCAGGGTGGGGAAGGAGTCTGAAATATTTCAGCGTTCTTGCTCAAAACAATGACCCAGGGTACAGGGCCTGCTTGAGCAATGAGGTTTAGAGCAGCAATGCTGTATACAGAAAGAAGGCTTGGGGTTGGTGGTGGGGAGAAATAGTGACTAGAACCTGGGGAAACCTTATACTAGCCATCTGGCTCCAAGATGTGGGGCCTCAGTCACTCTGTCTCCGATCCCACCTCTCTCTGAACTTCCAGTGTGTTCTGTGCTATAGATAGGCCAGTATTGATTACCTAGGACCTTCTAGTGGGTTCACACTGATACCTTCAGAAAGACTAGTGTTTGGTTTATGTGACCTTTAAGGAGGTCTCTTCCATTCTCCTAATTTCTGAATTTGCTGCCAAGACACTCAAAAGCAGGGAAGAGGTTTTCTATGTCATTATCTCTCCCAAAGAGGTGTCTTCTAAACAAGGGTTACGGGAGAAATATCTGTGTCCAGCTGGCCTCCTGCCTCACCAGACAACACAGAAGCAGCCACACGGCCAAGTCCATCAGCCTCAGGACTCATCCATTACCTCTAGCTGCAGATTACAGCACTGGTGAACTTTGGACGACTCCAGAATCCCATCCCAGGTTAAACTTCAGCCAACAAGTGAAGTGGAAATAAGATGCACATTTCATTAAAAGGACCCAGGAACCTAATACTGCAGCCCTGAGCACATAGTGATAAGAAGGCTTTGTAGGCGAGAGAGACAATGTGCAGATATGGACTCAAGTAGAGATCACAGGAGGGTTTATCAATACTGAGAAAGAATTAGACTAGTCAGCATACAAAAATGGGGTAGGCCAAAGAAGACTGGTCTTGGACTCAGTAGCCCCAGAATCTTCATAAATAAACATAGGGTGCAAATGAAATAGTGAATGAGTACTGACGTGAGTTCAAATCTAGCTATGGTACTAATAATATAAACTCGGTAAGTTGTTTAGCTTCTCTGGGTCTGTTTTCTCATTTGAAAAATGAGGAGGATGCTGTTTAGCAGAGCAATTTAGAGCAGATTTAGGAGTCAAACAGACCAGGGTTCTAATTCTACCTCAGCCACTTACCAACTTTGTGACTTTGGATAAATGACTCATCCTCCCTGAACTTCTGTTTCCTCACCACTTAACAGGTTTAGTTAGCAACTTGACCCACTTGAAAGAACTGTTGTGAGGACAGTTCCAGGTGTAAAGTAAGTCGGGGGGGGGGGAGGGTGGAAGGTAGTTGCCATTGGCTTTGGGAGTCATTTCGTCTTCCCTCCATTCCTCTCAGTTCTAACTGGCAGAGAAAAGACATAAGCAGCCAAATATTGATCCAAGTCTTGGCTTTTTTAATGGTACCAAGTGTCCAATAACTCCTGAATTTCAGGGTTCTCTAGTAAAGCTGGATTGGAAACCTTGGCAGGGGACTTTGGCCAAGTGAGGGCTTCTCAAACCCAGGCTTTTGCCCCTGCCTTTGGGGAGAGCTGGGTGGCAGAACAGGCTCAGAGCTCACTTGCCTAGCTGCTCCATGGAGGACTATAGCCAACTCACACATCCATAGCTGGCAAAGACAGGAAGGTTCATGAGGGAATGGTTGCTTCCGGGATGCCTCTCAGAGTTCTGACCCAGGTGTGCTCTTTGTTGGGACAGGGAATATAAGAGAGTCCTGGACCTTCCTGTACTTCCTCAAGCTAGGGGAGAGAGAGACTGCGCAACCCTGTCCAGTCAGTATCATGTTCTGGTCACTGCACCATAGGCAAGGGGCCAGTAGTGGGTTGGGAGAGGCTTTAGAAGTGGCACCCATTCCTCTGCCATTGTGGAAAGGGGTGTGAGAATGCTGCTGAAACAGACAGGGGGATGTGGGTCCTCCTAAAATGGTCATGGCTGTGGTGATTAAAATAACAATTATATTTTTGTGAAGAACATGGACTCAAGGTATTACCAGGAAGTTTATCAGATGAGTGTCCTTTCTGACACCCATCTTGGACATAATCTGCCACTTTCCCCTTCACCTTGAATGATAGGAATATCAGTTCTTGTTGAAGTTTGTGAATGCCAAGAGCAGAACATCTGAAACTTTATAGTGCCAGATGCCTAAGAATACATATGAGTTAGTGATTTCAATAAAAAGAAATAGGATGCCCAGTTTTGGAAAGGTTACCGTGGGAATAGGGGACTTTTTTCTTACCCACAGTTCTCTCCAACACTCCCATCCTCTGGCTCTCATCACTGCCTTGGGGCTTCCTAACTGGTACCCCTGCTGGCCATTTCTTCTCACCCCATTCCTTAGGATAGTCACACAGCCTCTTAGAATCTGGAAGAAAGAGCAGCAAGACAGTGGCTGGGATTGTAGCCAGGCCAGAGGGATCATCAATCGACTTTTTTCAGAGAAGGAGCCATGTGGGGGATTGAGTTGCTTTTTTGCTTTGATGGTAAAATAGACAAACAAGTGGTGATGTGTGTAATTACAGAACTTCAAGGCTGAATTTTCTCCCAACTCTAAGCTGAGATGGCTGCTTCTAGTTATCACATGAGACTTTTGGGCTTCCTGGGAGAAGATTGCTATATAAGTGGATACAAATGCAAAGAGGCATATGTGGAGGGACTTCCAAGGAGAAAGAGGGCCACTTCTTGAAACTTTATGGTTGTGGTGTAGGTTTTTGTACTAAACCATGAAGGCTTGCCCTATCCCTGGGGTGGGAAGATCAAGGGCCTTGGAGATGTGATAAGAATCAATTGAGCATTTTCTCTGCTCCAGGCTTACTTTACATACTCATACTTCATTTCAGCCTCCAGTAACATTAAATTAAATTAATTAATTAATTAATTAATTTTTTTAGATTTATTTATTTTATTTATTTATCCCCCCCTTGCTGCTTGTGCTGCTGTGTCCATTCGCTGCGTGTCTTCTCTGTGTCTGCTTATCTCCCCCTTGCTGTGAGGTCTTGCCGCATCAGCCCACGGCTCTGTGCGAGCCGGCCTGCCCTCACAAGGAGGCACCGGGAAGCGAACCCGGGGCCTCTCATATGGTAAACAGGTGCTCTATCCATTGCGCCACACCCACTTCCTGCCGTGAGGTTGCTGCATCAGCC
>JAQZBX010025722.1:5993-29459 GCA_029593785.1 Cabassous unicinctus | reverse complement strand
TACAATGTTATTCACCCCAACACTGTAATTGCAAAACATTTGAAACAATCTCAATATCCATCAGTAACATACTGATTAAAATATAACTTTAGGTCCAAAATCTTATACTCAATGCCAAAATCAAAAAAGCTTTGAAAATGCGAAGTTTTTTTCCTAAGTTTTGCCAACAAAACCTGACCTCAACTAACATGAGTCATTAGCTATTTCTCAACAGTCTTACCAGTCACAGATACCTCACTCATAACTGATATTTTGTTGCCTCTTTTGGTTGATGTTATTGTTGTTATTGTGTGATTTTAATTGCCCTGTAAAAATGTACAAAAAACTGAAGATACTCCTATGGGGAAGAAAAAGAAGAAAAGGAGGCATCTGTCATTTTTTAAACAAATGTTCATAGCACCTTTATTCATAATAGCCAAAATGGAAAACACACAAATGTCCAACAACTGATGAATAATGTGGTTATCCATTCAAGAGACTATTTTTCAGCAATAAAAAGAAATGAAGTACTGATACATGCTACAACATGAGTGAACCTTGAAAACATTATGCCAAGTGAAAGAAACCAGTCACAGAAGACCACCTATTCCATGATTCTGTTTATATGAAATGTCCAGCATAGGCAAATCCATAGAAACAAAAAGTAGATTAGTAGTTAACAGAGGCTGGGGGGGTGGCAGGAGGAATGGGGAGTGATGGCTAATGATTATGGGGTCTTTCCTTGGGGTGATGAAATATTCTGAAATTAGATAGTGATAGTGGTGGCACAACTTCCTGGATATACTAAAAACCACTGGACTGTACATTTTTAGAGGGTGAATTTTGGGGTGTGTGGATTGTATATCAATAAAACTTACAAAAATGAACATTACATATTTTAAATTGGAATTACTTTAATTAGGAAAGATTGCTTTAGGGATAATAAGGTTGCTAAAAGTAAAAAAAAATACAATGGAAGCTGCAAGGAGCAAAACTGGAAAATGCAAAAAATAAAATCAATGAATTTGAAAACGAATTCAAAAAAGCCTTCAAGAACTCAGAGAGAAATGATAAAGGAAAGAATAAGATGGGAGGAAAATGATGTATTGAGAACACGTCTAGGATATCCAGTAAAGTCTGCCATTATTAATAGTACAGAAAAAATAGAGTTATTGTAGAAGCTTGGTCAGGTGTGTCTGTGAGGCTTCTTACTAAAGAAAATGGTGTGGGAATTAACACCATGTATGACTTGAAGAAATAGAAAGACAAAGTGTTGAAGTTTTACAGGGACAATGATGAATAGAACTAATGAAGAATAGAAAATTTTCAGAGAGCAAAAAATGAAGATATTGACCATGACCATGATTGAATGGATTCAACAGTGAAGAACTATGAATATGCCATGGGCCACTGACTGGTATTTTGTCATGAAACAAGCTAAAATATGTCATGAAGGGTTTAATATTAATGTTGAGTATATAATATTCAGAAAATTGGCTGCAGAAATTTTAGAAGTATCATGGTATAAAATATATTTTGAAAATATGAAAAGTTCTGCTGATCATGAAGTAGATGAAAATTATACTGACAAATTTGCTAAGATAATTTTTCATGAAAACCTTAGTCCCCCACATGTATACAGTATTGATGATACAGCTCTGTTCTGGCCAATGTTCTTATTTTAAAAATTAACGACTCATGAGCGAACACCAAGTGGCTTTGAGGACCCTAGCACAAGTTCAAAGTCCTGAGATGTTCCAGTGCAGCAGGTAAAGCTGGGAAAAGCCAATATTCAAGATGTTTCCAAAGGTGTTCACAATTTGTTAGCATGTAAACAAAAAAACATGGATAATCAAATATTTTCTAAATGGTTCAATAACCATCAAGCTTGACTGGAAGAAATTTTTATAATTTTATTATTCCTGACTGCTACTCCACACATCCCCCTCCTGAATTGCTTGTGAAAAGCAACATTTTCAGCAGTTATTTTCTCCCAGTGCAACATCTATAATACAATCTTGTGACCAAAGAATTTTACTCCCAATAAAGAACAAATATAAATACTTTTTTTTTTTCATACTCTGTACTTGTAACTGTTAACACAGACCTAGGAATCCAAGGTTATCTAAAAGAGTTAGGGGAAGTGGGTGTGGCTCAGCGGATAGAGCCCCCGTTTACCATATGGGAGGACCCGGTTTCGCTTCCCGAGGCCTCCTTGTGAGTGCACGCCGGCCTGAGCGGTGCGGTGGGCTGATGCAGCAACCTCACTGGCAGGAAGCGAGTGTGGCTCAATGGATAGAGCACCCGTTTACCATATGAGAGGCCCTGGGTTCGCTTCCTCCTTGTGAGGGCAGGCCGGCTCGCGCGGCGCCGTGGGCTGATGCGGCAAGACCTCACAGCAAGGGGAAGATAAGCAGACACAGAGAAGACACGCAGCGAATGGACACAGCAACACAAGCAGCAAGGGGGGGGATAAATAAATAAAATAAATAAATCTTTAAAAAAAAATAAAATAAAATATCTAAAAAAAAACAAAAGAGTTAGTTCAGAAGCTTCATCAGGTAAGCTAAATATTTGGCAGACTTTGGCTTAAAACAATTTTGAAAGTGAACCTGTAGAGAAAGACTTTGAAGGATTTTGCATCACTAATTAAAAGATATCTAGCCCCATTACACCAAAAGTTTATTGGCTAAAAATATAAATAAGTCAGAACCTTGCTATTCAAAGTATGGTCTGTAGACCAGCTGCAGCAGCATTACCTGGGCAGTTAGAAACGTAAATTCTCAGACCTGACACCAAACCTACTGAATCCGAATATGTAAGGGTGTAGCCAGAGACTCTCTGTTTTAGTAAATTTTCCAGGTGATTTTTGTGCACATTAAGGCCTTAGAAGCACTAAGTTAGAGGAAGCTGAAATGGAAAAAATACTGAATATTGTCGGTGATGCCCTTGTACATTCCTTGCGTGATTAAAGAAATTGCTAAAATGGTGGTAACCACAATTATGAGGCTAGTAGTGATGATGATGATGAAATATAACACAATTGTGAAGAAATCTCCATAGATGATATGGGGGAAATGTATGAGCAGTTAATTGACCTTGAATAACATGCATTTATCACTGTAAAAGAGATTCTAGCCATTTACTTAATTGAAGAGACTGCTTATATAGAAACCCATATTAATGAGATACATGATCTTAGAACTAGTCCCTTTTAAAGGCCATCTATTCTAGTGCTACTTCATCACTAGAGAATCCCACTCTTGACCTATCATTAAATGTCCAATTCTATACTTTGATGATAATAGCAATACTGATGAAGCCTTTTGTCTAAGATCCTCAAGCAATCACATATAACAAATATTCATTGCTTGTATATGTACATATATTTAGCTTAGTTTGAGATTTTATTGATTGTTTTCCTTAGAAGTAAAGAGTATCAGGTATTTATTGTCTATATTTCACACTATTTCATCTATTAGTTTACAGCCAAATAAACTGAAATACTATTTTTGGTCTTTATTCCATTTAGTATGAATATTTATACATTTCAATGCAGAAACAGTCATGTTTTTAATTATGGGATGCTACCCCAGACCCACTGAGAATATTATATAATATATGATTTATGCATAAATGATTTTTCTGTAATTTGAAAAATTTTGAATTCCAAAACACATCTGGCCCCAATGGTTTTGAATAAAGAGTTGTGAGCCTGTGGAATATTATGCAGTGATGTAAAAGAATAAGAAGTTCTTTATGTACTTATAAGGAATAATCTCCAAGATATATTGATATGTGAGAAAAAAAATAAGATGAAACCTGTATGTGTACTATGCTACCATTTGTGATTTTTTTAAAAAGGGGGCAAATAGATCATTGATTTATTATGCATAGAATATCCTGGAAGGTAATACAAGAAACTGATATTCATTGCATATAGGGTTAGACCTGGGTGTGAGGGACAGGCATGAGAGGGAGAAAGTGGGGCTTTTCATTATTTGCTTTTTGTACCTTTTGAATATTGGAATGTGAATATTTCACATTTTTTAAATTATATAAAACAAGATAAAAGAAATCTCTCCATAATCCTAATACCCACTCATATAGCAACTTTTACTTCCTTTAGTATACATGCCCTTCCTGTGGTTATTCCTTAACTCTGTGCTAGTGTTTTGTATAGAATCCTTGCCTGTTGAATAGGAACCAGTGGCCCAGCTCCTTGTGGATCCAGGGAGCCATAGAGAGAGGCACACAATGGGACTGGCATACTTTTTTGGCAATAACGAGGCTTCCTGTCTCCTGTATAAGTAGCTCTCAAAATTCAGGTGTTCAAGACAATTATTTCTAGGACCTAAGGAGCCTTTGGCTATAGAGTGTGAGGGGTGGAGACAAACCAAAAGGTAGAGAGAAGCAAATACATGTGGGTATCTGGGGAAAGAAGGAGCCCCCAGTGGGTTATGGTTTGATCACCTAGAAGGAATGATAGCATTCAACGAATTGATAGGAGCCAGTCCAAAAACCAGTGCCTGTCGTGATCAGCTGACTGCTCAGGGAACTTTGAAAGCAGACCCTGTCCCTACCTCTTCTCTCGGCACCTACAGGGGACACTCTGAGGCTCCGAACAATTCTGGAAGCAATACAGAAGCACATCCATTCTTCCTCCCTCATCTTCAAACTGGCCCAAGATGCATTCAAGATTGCTACTCCCACAGACAGTAGTACCGATAGCACCCTACTCAACGTGGCCCTGGAGCTGGGGTTACAGGTATGGGAAAGGAGTGGGGCATCCCTGGTTTAGGCCTCTGGCCAAGTGACACTTGGCAGAAAATAAGACCCCAGAGGAACTGGGCATGGACCAAGTCTGGTTCTCTCCGTGTCCCCAAAACACAAGTTCTAGACTAGGCACAAGGTAAGGACGCCATAATTTGGGCTCCATTTTAAAGTTAAGGCCAAAAGCAGTGTAGCTTTAAGTGTCACAGTATCTTCTCCCTACCCCAAACATTTTTCCAAGTCAAGCAAGGTATGGTAGTAAGGATTTTATTCATTACAGTTCATCAGAGAAATCCTATCTGATTGATGGAAGGGACGGCTCAGAGGTTAAACAAACCTACCTATACTTATCAGGGGAATAAATATTTGTTGAATAAATGAATGGCAAGGGGAAGCAGGGAGAGGGGGTGTCACAACAGTTAGGCTCAGCCCATTGGAAATGCCTCTTTTGTTCCCAGGTGATGCGGATGACTTTATCAACCCTCAACTGGAGACGCCGGGAGATGGTACGATGGTTGGTGACATGTGCTACAGAAGTGGGTGAGTCCACCTCCCCCTTTCCCCAGGGAAAAAGAGTTTGTAGGTCATACTCTTGGGAAAGGACAAAGAATCCTTAGAGCTCTCATGTTCCCATGGTCTAGGAAAGGATGGGGCTGCTGGTAGGAGAAAACAGCCTCTATTCAGCCAGACCAAGCTCTGCCCTCACAGCTTGAACAAACCCTGATGTCAGCAGCACTTTAACTGTCTGTAAGAGATATGTCCAAGAGAATGAATTTTCAACCCATGGGAGGTGGTAGGTCCAGTGGTTTGGTCCCAGTCCCTGCCCATGCTTCTGAAAAAAACCCAACAACTTAGAGGTTCAAGACCCCTTCTACAGCCCTAAGCCCCAGCACAAGACTCTCTACCCTAAGTCGCCCCACTTCAGCTAGAACCCTCCCACAGATCTGGGACCCCTGCTGTAGGGCAGGCAAGCCATAGGTTCTGCTGCTCCATCCTTGCGAGGGGCTAAGAGCACCTGCAGAGACCTTCAACCCTCTGGCCTGGGGAAGGAAGGGATGGGAAGAGACCCCAAACAAAGTCTGGCCATCTTGGATGCTCCTCCTGCCCTGGTTTGCCTCAGGTCATCTCGAGGCTGCTGAGGAGGAGGGAGAACTCATCTCCACAGACCAAGTTCTGACCCTAAATGGTAATCCAGGCAGACCTGGATCCGGACCCAGATGACCACAGCTGAGCTCGGGCTCTCCCTGACAGGTGTACGGGCCCTCGTGAGCATCTTGCAGAGCTGGTACACACTTTTCACCCCCACCGAGGCTACTAGTATTGTGGCTGCCACAGCCGTGTCTCATACCACTATCCTGCGCCTCAGTCTCGACTATCCACAGCGAGAGGAGCTGGCTAGCTGCGCTCGCACACTGGCCCTGCAGTGTGCTATGAAGGATCCACAGAGCTGTGCCCTGTCAGCCCTTACCCTCTGTGAGAAAGACCACATCGCCTTTGAGGCAGCCTACCAGATTGCCATTGATGCTGCTGCTGGTGGCATGACCCATTCACAGCTGTTCACCATCGCCCGCTACATGGAGCTCCGTGGCTACCCGCTACGTGCCTTCAAGCTGGCCTCACTGGCCATGAGCCATCTCAATCTGGCCTACAACCAGGACACCCACCCAGCCATCAATGATGTGCTCTGGGCGTGTGCGCTCAGCCACTCTCTGGGCAAGAATGAGCTAGCAGCCCTCATCCCCCTGGTGGTGAAGAGCGTGCACTGCGCCACAGTGCTTTCAGACATCCTGCGCCGCTGCACAGTGACTGCACCTGGCCTGGCTGGCATTCCAGGCCGCCGCAGCTCCGGAAAGCTCATGTCCACCGACAAAGCTCCCCTACGCCAACTGCTGGATGCCACCATCAATGCCTATATCAACACCACACACTCACGCCTGACACACATCAGTCCCCGCCACTATGGAGAGTTCATCGAATTTTTAAGCAAGGCTCGGGAGACCTTCTTGCTGCCCCAGGATGGCCACCTGCAGTTTGCCCAGTTCATCGACAACCTCAAACAGATCTACAAAGGCAAGAAGAAGCTGATGCTGCTTGTGCGAGAGCGCTTTGGCTGAGGAAACAGACGTGGGCCCCCAGGTTCTATCAGTTCAGGCCAAGAACACAAAGATTTGTCCACCCTGAGAGGACTCTGAGCACCTGTGGCTGAAGCCAAAGGACCACAGAGCTAAAGATGCAGAGTCCAACTCTAGCCAATGAACCTGCCTTGGCAAAGTTCTCACTATAGCCCACTGTTCCTGGAGGAGCACGCCCTGCAGATCGATCAGAAATCCTACAACATTCCACCTCCTGCCCCTATATCCTGCGTGTCCTAGGCATTGGTCCTCTCTCCTTTGGCAAAAACAGAACACTGTTCCGTCTCAGGGATTGCTTAACTAGAGAAACAGAAGCATTTATGGTACTGTAAATACTATAGAATATGTGTTGCCAATTACACTGTAAAGTTGTAACTATTTATAATTCTGGTTCTAATTTGATGGGCCCTTGAAGTAGCTGTGGATGGGATGATAGGCTGATTGAAAGGAGGTCTTTCATTTTTCTGAAGAAACTCACAACCATTTCTCAGGTTTTTTTTGCAGTGTATGTTGTTGGCAGTGGAAGAGTGTGGATGGCAGGGAGAAAATTGGCCAATTAGAATAAATCTCAAGTCTAGTCTATGCAGAAACCCCAGCCTGCAGATGAGGCATCTATAGCCCAGTGGAGAGTTAGGGGCAGAGGCCAGGACTGAACTTAGGATTTGCTTCATGAAGCTATGAGGATTCTGAAGCTTCTGTTCCTGCTATACATAGTCCCTCCAGAACCTGCTGAGCTCCTGAAAAACAAGTATAGGGAGATGAGGGTCTGGGGAGTCATCTTATAATATACATTTATTCTGCTCACCTTTGTGTTAGAATATCTGGTTTCATCTCTCATTGTGTATGTGTCTATATAGCTATATGGCCAAATACATGTGTCTATGTGCATAGATGTATCTGTGCATGCTTGTCTCTATGTACACATCTATATGTATGTGTACCTGTCAGTTCTGCAGGCCTGTACATGTACGTTTGCTGGGCTGCAGGTTTCTGTGTGAGAGTATACACATTTACATACAGGTGTGAACATATGAACACAAGTGTGTATGTGATCACACATGAATGCATGTCTGTGTCTGTGTGTGTGCCTACTATCCATGGATTTCTTTATGTGTAACTATATTTCTACATGGAGGCATGCCTGCGTACTCGTGTTTGTGGACCTGCATGAATGTGTCCCTTCTCTCTTTGCCAGATCTCTATTCACCATTCCAAACAAGCTTCTAAGCATACTCTATATCTGCCCTAAGACTGACTGCTTGAACTCCACAATTCTCTTCTTGCCCCATCCTTGCTTTCTTCTCTTGCCTTTCTACCTCAAGCTTCCTGTCTGCTTTTGTCACAGTCCAAGTGGTTGCTGATTTGAAGGCTGGGGTTGGGATGCATTTGGCCTTTCCCTTCCTGACTATTTTCTAGCCCTGTGAGGAAACCCATTTTTAGCCCTGGCTGACCTCCACAGTGTATCATGTTCCTGCTACCTTCCTGTCCCATTCTCAGCCTGGAATTGTTATAAGAGGTAGCAAGGGGTATTCAGAAGAGTTATTTGGATACCAGTGTCTTGGTGTTTACTGTTTCATGTCTTAGTTCCTGAGTGGGGGGGTAGGATGTGGTAGGGAAGGGTTGGTATAGCTAGAGTGTGAACTAAAGACCTCCCTATCTGCTTTGCTTTATTTTTCTTCCTTGACAGATTGTGTTATCTTTTTTTTTTTTTCTCCAAACTGACCAATAAGTTGTATTTACTGTTGGTGGCTACTTAAGTCTCACTGTCCAGCCATGGGCCCCTAGAACTGCTCAGCCCAAAGGATTAGTGAAAAAGAGGAGCCACTCCTATTTCTGTATAATGGTTGCCCTTTTTTTAGCAAGTGTGTGACCTTACAATGCTTTTTTATAAATAAATATGGATCAGAAAAAAGGTCATTTTTTCTAAATGCAAAAATTGTGTTCTTAATTAATGGGGCCCTTCTCTTCCTTCTTCCCTGCCCTGGCTGGGACAGAGGATGTGTTGGGCCTGCAACTCAGTGGGCTCCTAGTGGTCTAAGATGTAGGATGACGAATAATTTCCTGTCATATCAGACCCCTCTCCAGATCTCACAGGCATCTCAAAGCCTTGCCCCAGGAAGGAGGTGGCACTGTCCTGGGAAGAAACACCAAGATCGTGAGAAAATTCTGAGCAACACTCAGTACCAAAGGGGCTTTGGGCTTCAGAGGTCTTCTGGCCTTGGTGATGGACTAGTCCAAGGCACCAATCCTAAGCAACCCAACCCCCTAACTCTGAGTCTTTATGTCTTCCTCATCTTCTGGTGTCAAAGCTGATGATCCCTGAGCTTTTCCTGCTTACTCAGACTCCCATCTTCCTCCCCAGTCCTTTCTTCTAGCCACTTTGATACCCTCCTTTGATCTATATTCCCCCTCCTTCCTCAGACACCCTATCAGTTTGACCTTTGTATGCTCTGGGGGTCCCACCCATTTTCTGCAAATGTCACACCCCAGCTGCTAGGAAGTTCTACCTAACCTCATGTTGCTCTGGGGCTTGGATATCTGACAACAAGATAGCAGTGAGGGCCCTGACATTAATTCCTATGGTACATATTCACTGACACCTGAGCCCCCATTACTTGTGGGAGAGGGTACAGAGAGAGGCCCCAAGGAAAGAAGAGAGGCTAAGAAGGAACTGAGGATAAGGACACCGATCTTTCACAAAAACACCACATACCAGACTCCAACTCTGGGACTTTTATTCTGCTGGAAACAATCAGTCATCTGTGTTGTGGTACTTGGGGAAGAAGGTGTATATGCTTAGTTCTGTCGAAGCAGACGCGAGTGTCTGTGCACAGCATCCACAAAGGCCCCCACGTGTTCTGGGTCCATGTCAGGGTAAAGCCCATGGCCCAGGTTGGCAATGTAGCGCTGCGACCCAAAGTCATCCAGCATCTGCTGCACCAGCCGCCCGATCTCCTCCTGGGGGACCAACAGGGCACTAAGGGGAAGGGGCCAGCAGGCCTCTATCTTCTATATACACAACAGTGAGAGAACCACATAGGCATGCTTCTGCTCAGGGTTAATCATTCATTCATTAATTCAATAAAATTTGTTGGATGCCTAGTATGGACCAGGCACTAAGAAAACACAAATGAACAAAAATTCCCTGCCTTCAGAGCTTACACTGTATGTACGGGGTAGAGGAATGGACATAATAAAAACACAGACTCAAAGTAATACACACAACCATATCCATAGCCATACTGGTGCAGAGGCAAAGTCATGGACATACATGGGGACCTTGGTTGTTACCTTAGATGCATACAGAGCACAGGGGTCCAGGTTGCCCTGCAAGGTCACGGTCTTTCCCACACGCTCCCTGAAAGAAGAGCCAGTACCACATATGGCAACTGCTCATATGGCAGCGGCCTCCCCACCCTTCCACCTCAACCTCAAGGGCCCACCCCTCCATCACTCACCGGGCTTTCTCTGGGGCCACTGTCCAGTCAATCCCAACCACCTCGTAGCCAGCCTGGGCCAGCTCCTCCAGGGCAAAATGTCCATCCTTAGCAAAGATAATCTGAAGAAAAGGGCAGATCTCAGGCTACCAAGGTCCCTGCTAGTCCCACCAGCCTTTCTCAGCTGCACCTTTGCCGCCCTCCAGTGGTCATTTTAGGCCATGCAGGACTTGCCCAGAAAGCTCTACAGGCCCACCTTCACTCTCCACTTCTCCATTCTCACCATGGGCACTGGTGCCAGTCCAGCCTGTTGCAGTCCAGCCTTGACCAACTTGGCCACGTCACGGATGTAGGGCAGAGCAAACTTGTTGAAGAGCTGTGGGCCAAGATGCCCTGCATGGGACTCAAAGAGCTGTAATGCCTATAGTTACAGAATGGTGAGGAGAAATACATACATGCCTCAATTTTCCCACAAGTGACCTTAAACCCTGATACTGTCTTGGTCTATAAAACCAGTTCCAGTAAAAAAAAGAAATAAAGAATTTTAAAAAATGTGTCTTCTCCAGACCATAGCACTAAGCCCCAGTCTGCAAACACACAGAGCATCAAGCCCCCGCTAGTGTCAGGGTGGGCTTGGCTGCTCCAGCCAGATCTTTGGATCTCCATGCTCCCGTCATGCTTGACATTAAGAACCCTGTCTCTCAGGTTAGGAGAACCCCATTGCTTCTGGTCCTTATAGACTAAACCCCAGCATAAACTCTCTCAGGACTTACCTGGGCACCAGCAGCCACTTGTCCCACCAGATATGGGACCAGTGCATCCGTAAGGATGCGAAGCAGGTGGTGACTAGCCTGAGGTCTCTGATAGAGCCAGCGCTTGGCCTGGGCCATGGTGCTTGAGCTGCCACCCTCAACCATGTAGGTCATCAGGGTCCACTGCAGAAGGAGGCAAAGAGGATGTCACATGTGCAGAAGCCAAAATGACACTTCCTTCCTTCCCTTGTCTACACCACACCCAGAGTGATATCCCCACGCCAGAGTCCCTGCCCTGTCCCACTTTACCGGAGCACCAGCAAAGCCAATCAGTGGTACACGCCCAGCCAGCCGTTGTCGGGTAAGGGTGATGGCCTGGAACACATAGTCCAGCTCAGAGGTCGTCGCTGCTGGATCCCGTAGGCGCCCCAGATCCCGCTCTTCCCTTAATGGCTCTGGGAAGCTGGGCCCTTTGCCAGGTACCATGGTCACCTCCATACCCAATGCCTGGAAGGGGAGAAAACATCTGGGTTCCCAACCTGGAACTCCAGGAAGAGTCCAGCCTATGCCAGGAGAAGAGAAGTAAGCCTCTGGACAAATTCTGTCTCTTGCAACCTTAGTTCCAACCTTAGTTTTCCCATCTGTCCAGTGAGGATAAGTGCATATCTTGAACCCTGGTTGGACTGATGGAAGGATTTACAAGGGGTCTCAAGAGGTCTTTTCCCTTTTTATCCATTCCAGAAATTAGGTTTGAGCTGGTACCTGGGGTACAACAAGGATGTCAGAGAAGATGATGGCAGCATCCAGAGGGAAGCGACGCAGTGGCTGTGGAGAAGAGGAGACAGGTTGCTAGGTGGCAAGCTGAGGGCAGAAATCCCTCCCTCCTTTGCGGACTCCTCACCTGCAAAGTCAGTTCACAGCAGGCCTCAGGGGAACGACAGGTGCTGAAAAAGTCCTGGGCAGCCCGGGTTTCTCTAAACTCTGCAGGCAGGAGAGGGATGGCTGGGCTCGGCCTTGAATCCCTTGAGAACCCTCCCCGCTCTTGAAAAACTTTTCATCCTCCAGAGTATTACCTAGACTCCCAGGCCCTGACTCTGACCTGGTAGGTAGCGGCCTGCCTGCCGCATGCACCAAACGGGAGTGTAGTCTGTATCCTCCCCCCAGGCTGCTCGCAGGAATGTGTCATTCTTCAGCTCCGGAAAACCCTGGAGTCTGGAGTTCAGGTTGGAAGGAGTGGGATTTTGTAGGGATAGGTATCAGTATCCGACGCAAGGTTTGGGGGGCTGGGGGTAGGGGTGAGGGGTAAGGCGAAGGTTCTTAGGCGAATTCAGTCCGGAACCGCTATCTGCCTCCTCCAGGCCAGCTTCCAAGCCCGTGGCTCTCCACCCATTACGCCTCCTCTCTGCCTATCAGGTGGTACACAACACACCAGAAGAACCCATGCTGGGGCCTCTTTTCAACACTCAGTCCCAGCCCTACCAAACTCAAAGGAACTGGAAGGACTGGGGGGTGAGGGGGGAGGGGAAGAAAGCCCAGTTAAGGATAATTTGGGGGTCGTCGGAGCAGGGACGGAGATTCCAGTGGGTTGGTTCCGCGGCTGGGAGATCCCCAGTCAGAGGGGAGTGGGGGTGGTTGTCAAGGAGAGATCTAGTTGAGGGTCCCAGAATAGGGATCCTAGTTGAGGATTACAAGGTCCTGGAGGCTTCCTCGAAATTAAAGTCTGGAGAATGCCGTCCAGCTAGGCGGTCCCTGGTTTGAAGGTCTCAGGAATCCGTGGTTGGAGTTCAGGTTTGAGAGATCTCCAGGGAGGGGGAAAGGAGGTATAGGAGACTCAGGTTAGAAGCCCCGCTGGCCAAACAAGCGTGCTACGAAGAACTCACCCCAGTCCGTTCGCCTCCATGGTAAACTGTAAATGACAGCGGTCCCCACTTTACTCTGAGTCTTACCCAGGCTCCGCCCCTTCCTGGAGTGAGCCAAGGGCGTCGCCATATTGACAGTCACATGACCAAATCCCAGCCACAGCACCCGGGTGCCCTAGCTGGTGCCGGTAGGACCCCTATTTCTCTTCACCGTAAAGACTGCTGTAGCGGCGCAGCACAAACACCTAAAAGAACTCTGTAGCGACATCTTGCGGTGACGTGAGGAATTTTTTCGCCCCTGATGGCCTGGGAATCCCGTACGCTCGACCCAAGTCTCATTCTCCATGATTCTATCAGAAGATGATGAAATGGCTTTACAGGGAACTGAAATCATTATATGTTTAGATTAACTACAAAGAGCTGGTCACTATATACTAGGTGCAGAGGTTATGGTGGTGAACAAGACAGCCACTGCTTTATGGAGCTACAGATTTATGGGGAAAAAGAAGCCGGCAATCACAATAGTAAATGTTTTAAAAGAGAAAAGCTGGAAGCAACTAGCAAACGCACCTAGCTTAGTTGGGGGGGGGGAGGGGGAGGCGATATTCCTAGCAGAGAACAGCAGGTGTAAAGAGAAGACACAAAAGAGCAAATGGCTGTTATGGGAACCGGGTAGAGGCTGGAAATGTCCACAGGTTCCAGGCCATGCAGGTCCTTGTGCAGCACGCTGGTTCACAGTATCCTGTAGAAGTGGGATAGCATGGAAAAAGCTTGGAGGGAAGCAAGGAAAGGCACTGTGTTCCCAGCTTCCTATGGAGAAAAATATGGAAAAACTCTAAATTAAATGGGATCATTTATGACTTCTTTCTTGATAACTTCAGTTAATTGAAAACCACATCAAAACAATTCCCATTTCTCCCATGACTGTACTTCACCAACAGCTCTTGTCCATCTGTCTTTCTCTGTCCCTTCCCTTCCCACCACTATGGCCTCTTCTCTTATCTGGTTCAGAATTACCAGAAGAAACTGCATAATGATCTTTAGTGTCTTACAGGGGTTCTCAACCTTTTACTGTTCCACGGACCCATTTGCCAATCAGGTGAAAACCACAGACCCCTTACTAAGTCCACACTATACTGTGTATTATTTAATAAATATATCACACCTGCACCA
This sequence comes from Cabassous unicinctus, assembly GCA_029593785.1. Lineage (NCBI taxonomy): Eukaryota > Metazoa > Chordata > Mammalia > Cingulata > Chlamyphoridae > Cabassous > Cabassous unicinctus. Next base: position 15,354 of record JAQZBX010025722.1, on the reverse strand, counting down.
ACACATCCCCACAAGATTTTTTTTTTTAATTTTAATTCAAGCTCTCGGACCCCTGGTTAAGAACCCCTGGATTAGAAGAAGCGACAAGGGCCCCGCTAGCAGTGGCAGAGCTGGGGTGATTCTCCCAAACATTTTAGTTACACGGCCCTTATGATGGGGAGCCAGAAAGGATGTCCAGCAGGAATGTTCTAATGGTCTGATCTTTCAAAAGATTCCTCTGGTGGTAGTATGACTGGTTGGGATACGGGGTGGATGGGTGGCCCGGGAAGGCAAAACAATAGGCCGGAGGACCAGAAAAATGGCTATTGCAATAATACAAGCTAGAGAGGACAATGGCTTGAACGAGAGTAAAAGCGGGGGAGATAGGCGGGAAGATTGATCAGGTAGAAACGACGGAACCTGGGTCTGGTTGGCTGGGTGGACGAAACGGGGTTAAGTATTATCTGAGCACCGAGTATACGGAGCAATAACGGCGTGAGTCGGAGGCGCTTAGTCCAAAACTTACGGCGCAGGCTAGCCGGAGGCGGGGCAGGACGTGGTGGGAAGCTTGGGGAGCGTTAGCTGCCACCGCTCTCCGGGCCGGGTCGCCCCAGAGCTCCCCTCACCCTTAGGCCATGGCTGGCCCTGGCCCGGGCGCGGCGCTGGAGTCCCCGCGGCAGCGGCTGGGCCGCGTGCGCTTCCTGACGGAGGCAGCGCGGAGCCTCCGCGCTGGGCGCCCGCTGCCTGCCGCGCTGGCTTTTGTGCCGCGCGAGGTGCTCTACAAGCTTTACAAGGACCCGGCGGGACCGTCACGCGTGTTGCTGCCGGTGTGGGAGGCGGAGGGCCTGGGGCTGCGTGTGGGCGCCACGGGCCCGGCGCCGGGTACCGGGTCCGGGCCCCTCCGCGCGGCTCGCGACAGCATCGAACTCCGGCGCGGCGCCTGCGTGCGCACCACGGGCGAGGAGCTGTGCAACGGCCACGGGCTCTGGGTGAAGCTGACCAAGGTGCGGCCTGGCCTGCCGGGGCCCCGCAAAAGACCCCCAGGCCAGGGAAGCGCCTGTTTGTTCCTTCCCAGCCCCAGGTTGCTGATACCGCGTTCAGTGTCCTTTGCCCTGGGCTGGGCCGGGCGGGCCGCTGGGCAGTTCCCTGACCGCTGTCCCCATCTGGTGCGTCCTGGCAGGAGCAGCTGGCAGAGCACCTAGGCGACTGCGGGTTGGACGAAGGCTGGCTGCTGGTGTGCCGCCCGGCCGAGGGCGGGGCCCGCCTTGTGCCCATCGACACCCCCGACCACCTCCAGCGGCAGCAGCAGCTCTTCGGCGTGGACTATCGCCCAGTGCTCAGGTCCTGCACCAAAGGCGCGGGGCAGGCTACTAGGAGTAGAGTAGGAAGCTGTCCGCCTCCGGCGCGGGGCTTGACATGGTGTGGAGGCGGGCTTAAGGGCCGACACGGGGGAAGCAGAAGGGAGCTGGGATGGGGTTTCTGAGAGCGGAGTCTGAAGAAGGTGGTGCTCTGCAGAAGGCTTCAGGGGCCTGGAGGGGGTGTCCTGCTGCTCGCTGATACATCCTCATCCCACCCCCCACCCGGTGCCCACAGATGGGAGCAGGTGGTGGATCTGACATACTCACATCGCCTCGGCTCGAGGCCTCAGCCGTCGGAAGCTTACACGGAAGCTGTGCAGAGGCTGCTGTGAGTGAGCTGGGCTGGGAATAGGGAGGAGAACGCTCGGGTCTGGGCCTGACCTAATTAGGGGCTTGGGGTTGCTTAGCTATGTGCCCCCGACGTGGACCTACGAGTGCGATGAAGACCTGATCCACTTCTTGTACGACCATCTGGGCAAAGAGGATGAGAACCTGGGTAGCGTCAAGCAGTACGTGGAGAGCATAGACGTTTCCTCCTATACGGTGGGTTCTGGGAGGCCCCCTACCTCAGGCAAGATGTAGCCACATCCCTCAAGGCAAGATCCAGGACCCCCACCTCCAGTCCAGGCCAAATGCAAACCCCCATGTCCCAGACCCAGTCCAGCCGCTCATTGTGGAAGTCCTATAGGGACTCCTAGTCACCCACCCTGTCACTTGCCCTGTTAGCCCAACTCCACTGTGCTTTCTCTTTTGTGCTCCCAAGCCAAAGCAGGGCATGGGGCCACCTGACTCAACTCCCTGCCCGTCTCCAGGAGGAATTCAATGTGTCCTGCCTGACAGACAGCAATGCAGACACTTACTGGGAGAGTGATGGGTCCCAGTGCCAGCACTGGGTACGGCTTACCATGAAGAAGGGCACCATCGTCAAGTGAGTGGGCTCTAGGGCAGGGCAGGATGGGTGAGCTATATGCCTGTGGGTACACGGATACCCATGTGTACAACCTGACTCCCCAGGAAGCTGCTACTCACAGTGGATACCACAGATGACAACTTTATGCCTAAGCGGGTCGTGGTCTATGGGGGCGAAGGGGACAACCTGAAGAAGCTGAGTGACGTGAGCATTGACGAGTGAGCAAGCTGGCCTGGGGTGTCTGGGGCAGGGGGAGGGGGTGATCCTAGCATTGGGGCCTGGCCCAGCTTGGAAGCATGAGGTTGGGTGGTTCCTAGCAATCCTTGAAGGACTGGAGGGGAGGGCTCTGAGGTGCCTGTGTTAGTTTGTCAGGTGTCTATGACAGAGACCACAAACTGGTTGGCTTCAACAACAGGAATTTATTGTCTCTCGGTTTGGGAGCCTAAAAGTCCAAAGTGAAGGTTTCCACAGGCCATGCTTCTTCCCAGAGTCTTGTAGCATTCTGGTACTGGCTTGCTACACTCCTTGGGACTCCTCTGCCACACGGCAATCTCTCACTCCTTGTGTCTCCTTTTTTATTTCTGCCGACTTATGGCTTCTACTCTCATGTCCACTCTCCTCTGCTTAACCAGTAATAGCATCTTCAGAAGTCCTACTTACAAATGGACTCAAGCCCACAGGAATGCAGATTAAGACCTGAATATGTCTTTTGTGGGGGGGCATGATTCACTCTCCAACAGTGCCTCGCACCCATCCCCCCAGGACCCTGATTGGAGATGTCTCTGTCCTGGAGGACATGACTGTTCACCTCCCGATCATCGAAATCCGCATTGTCGAGTGCCGAGGTGGGGCCTGGGCTATAGGGAGGGAAAGGAGGCTCTGGTGGGAGCATGGGGCAAGCTGGCAGTGGGAGTAGGGAGGAGATGCCCTTGAAGTTGGGGGAAAGTGGTGGCTGAGGTAACTCCAGGACTTGAGACTTTGGGGCCTGAGCTGGGTGGGACGTGCCTTAAAAGGCATAGCAGTGGTTGGGTTCATCTGGGAGAGGGGCCGAGTGGAGACCCTCAGGGATCCCAGCAGTAGAGTGGTGACCAGAGCCAGCAAAAAGTATGTAAATCACAACTGGGCGAGTAGAAGGGAATCCCAGAAGACCCAAGTTTCTGGGGGTAAGGAGGCAGCAGGTGCAGTAAATCACCTCACTTTGACGCCTTCCCTCAGATGATGGGATTGATGTGCGTATTCGAGGGGTCAAGATCAAGTCATCGAGGCAGCGGGATCTAGGGTTGAACGCAGACCTGTTCCAGCCTGCCAGCCTGGTGCGATATCCGCGCCTGGAAGGCACAGACCCGGAAGTACTGTACCGCAGAGCTGTTCTCCTGCAGAGGTGCCTGTGGCCCTGGCCCTGCCAGGCCCTCCCCTCCCGCGACCCTGGGCCTTGTGTCTGTGAGCTGTTCCACTTCAAGGGTCAGAGCCACCCCAGGGCACTGCCTCCTCCCTGTCTCTGTGTTGGGCGGGGGGAGGCTCTGCAGCTTCCATGCCCAACTCTTTAGCTGCAGTTATCTTTACCCCACACACACCCTAGATTCATAAAGATCCTGGACAGTGTCCTGCATCACCTGGTACCTGCCTGGGACCACACACTGGGCACCTTCAGTGACATTAAGGTGAGCCTGTCCCACCCAGGCCTGGCCTTGGCAGTGGGCTCCTCCTTCCTGTTCATGTAGTCCTTCCCTCCTCAGCAGAGAGTTCCTAAACCCTGCTCTAGACCTTGACTGGGCTCTGGGAGCACAGGGAGAAAGCCAGGTACAAATGGTGAAAATGTAGTGTTTGGGGAGCTGCCCCCAGATGAATGCGTGGAATGCACACAAGCTAGGGGTGGAGAGGTGATGGCATGGACATGGACGGGTGGGTTGCATGAATGGTGTGTGCTGGGAGTTATCCACAGCTCAAGATGCCTAGACTACAGGGACGGGTGCAGGTAGGTGAAAGCAGGACACAGGTATGAGGCTGGGAGGGAGTAGGCAGGAAGCCAGGCCAGTAGCAGAGGGTCCTGTGGGCCAGGCTGTGAAGCAGAGACTTTGTCCCAGCTCAGCGGAGCCATGGACAAGGTTTTACTTAAGGGAATGACAACGCTGGGTTTTTGTTTTAGAAAGCTCCCTCTGGTGGCTGGACCGAGGGAGGGACTGGAGGGAGGGACAGGGGATGGACGGAGCTTGGACAGCAATGGTGGAATTGGGACCAGACAAAGGAAGGTTCCCGGGCCCGGACAGAGGCTGACTGCCCACTGGTCCTGCTCTGGCCTCCTCTCCTCATCAGCAAGTGAAACAATTCCTGCTGCTGTCACGCCAGCGGCCCAGCTTGGTGGCCCAGTGCCTGCGTGACTCAGAGAGCAGCAAGCCCAGCTTCATGCCACGCTTGTACATCAACCGGCGCCTTGCCATGGAGCACCGGGCCTGCCCCTCACGGGACCCTGCCTGCAAGAACGCAGTCTTTACCCAGGTCTGGACCACCTGTGGTCGGACTGGGGGAGGCTCAGTAAGGGGCCTAGGGGACTGGGAGCTGAGGGAGTCTTCAGGCAAGAGGGGGCCAGGGCTTGCCCTCGACTTCTCTCCCACCTCCCACCTCCACCCCCAGGTTTATGAAGGCCTCAAGCCCTCTGACAAGTATGAGAAGCCCCTGGACTACAGGTATGTCCACACACTTCCCCCTGACCACCCCCACCCCCCACCTTTACCCATCTGTAGCCCCTACCCCTGGCTGGTCTCGGGGCTGGTGAATCGTCCTGATCCTTGGCCCAGCGTGATGACCGAGGTCCACCCCTGCAGGTGGCCCATGCGCTATGACCAGTGGTGGGAGTGTAAGTTCATTGCAGAAGGCATCATTGACCAAGGTGAGGCCCTGAGGGAGGTCCACAAGGGTCCTGCTTGTTGCTCTGCCTAGGGTGGTAAAGGTTTCTGGGGTTGCCACCTAACCAAGACAGGGGCCCTGCTCATGGCCCCATTATGGGCGCTGGGCTCCTAAGTGCAGTGCTCAGGGCGTCTTATGATTTCAGGGGGTGGTTTCCGGGATAGCCTGGCAGACATGTCAGAAGAGCTGTGCCCCAGCTCGGCCGATACCCCCGTGCCTCTGCCCTTCTTTGTGCGCACGGCCAACCAGGTAATCTCCTACCCCTACCGCCCAGTTTGTTTCTGCACCCTGTCCCTGCCACGCTGCTCTAGAGAGGGAGCAGAGGAGGGACCGAGCTGCCTTGGGCAGCCTCTTGGCAGGGAGAGGAAGTGCCTTCTGAGGGGCTCTTTCAGGCTCCCAATGGAAGGTGTTTGGGGGAGTCTTTGGGGGAGCTTGGGTCCATCCCCTGCTGCTCTGACAGCTCTGGATCTGGGCAGGGCAATGGTACCGGCGAGGCCCGGGACATGTACGTGCCCAACCCCTCCTGCCGAGACTTTGCCAAGTATGAGTGGATCGGACAGCTGATGGGGGCTGCCCTTCGGGGTAAGGAGTTCCTGGTGAGTCGCCTCGTGCAGCAGCCCTGGCCGTGGAGGGAAGGAAGGGCCCGGCAATGGGCAGTTCAGGGTGAGAAGGCAGTGGTGAGTTCTTGTCCTGCAGGTACTGGCTCTGCCTGGCTTTGTGTGGAAGCAGCTCTCTGGTGAGGAAGTGAGCTGGAGCAAGGACTTCCTGGCTGTGGACTCTGTGCTAGTGAGTAGGGCCCCTAAAGGCTCCCTGGGGCTCTGGCCTGGACCACCGTCTTCTCTTAGCACACACATGCGCTCTCTCCCATCTCATCTACTCCCATGGTTTCAGCTGCTCTCTATTCTGATGGCCCCCAAATCCTTTCCTCTGGCCCTAGTCTCTCTTCTAAGCCTGGGACCATTTATGCATTTGTCCCTTGGACATCGCCACTGTGATAGCACCTCGGGCTCAGGACACTCTTCATCTTCTCCCCGGTCTTCTGACCTTCGGGCTTGCTGTCCCAGAATGGCACCACCACCTCCCCCTCCCCATGCCAGAGCCCTCAGAGCCATCCTTCCCTCCCTCCCTCGCCTCCCACATTCCGTCAAGTCTCCCTCCTAAAGGTCTCTGCAGTCTGTCCACTTCTCCCATCGTCATGCCTGTCTCTCTGGTTCAGGCCATCTTCCTTTCTGCCCCAGCCACTTGGTGTAAAAGCTAGTGTCCCTGTCTCCATTCTGATGCAGCTGCTTTCTTAAGCAGCCAGAGTAATTCTCTCCCTCTCTTCGTGTAAACCCTCTGATGACTCTGCTTTGTGCTTAGGATAAAATGCAGAACCTGGGAAGGCCTTACATGATTCCTGTACCTCTGGCCACTCAGTCCATGCTTTCCACTCCCGTCAAACAGGTCTTTTGCTCCTTCCCCCTTTCTCCAAGATGCTTCGTTGTGCTCCCAGCCAGGTCTGGGTCTCAGCTCAGATGCCATTTCCTCGGGGATGCCTTCCCTGGCCCCCAAGGCTGGTTAGGGGTTGTCCCGTGTTTTCATAGCCTTGTGCTGACCCCTCACTGCCCTCACTGCCTGTGTGGGGACTGTCTTATCTGGCTGTCTCCTCTGCTTCTCTGTGAACATCTTGAGGAAAGGCTGAAACTATCTCCACAATGAAAAGCTGACCCCCACACCTCTCTCCAACCACCAGGTGAAGCTCCTAGAGGTAATGGAAGGAATGGACAAGGAGACATTTGAGTTCAAGTTTGGGAAGGAGCTAACATTCACCACGGTACTGAGTGACCAACAAGTGGTGGAGCTCATCCCTGGGGGCTCAGGCATCGTGGTGGGCTATAAGGACCGTTCCCGTTTCATCCAACTGGTGCAGAAGGCACGGCTGGAGGAGAGCAAGGAGCAGGTACTGCCCAGAGGCCGGTGCAACAGTGAGCATTGGCCCCCACCAGGCCCCTTGTAGTCATAGCCCAGCCTGATGGGCCACCAGAACCCAATCCCAAGAACTCAGGTGCCACCCTTCCTCACCCCACATTCCTGCTGGTCATGGGGCACAGAGATACCCCCCAGTGTTGAGCAAAGACCCCTGCCCCCTGCTTATCTCCGTAATGGAGGCCAAGCATTCCTACCACACACTGAGAGGGAGCTATGCCCTCTCCTGCAGCCGTGGCCACCTCTCCCCTCCCCAGGTGGCAGCCATGCAGGCAGGTCTGCTGAAGGTGGTGCCACAGGCTGTGCTGGACTTGCTGACCTGGCAAGAGTTGGAAAAGAAGGTCTGCGGGGACCCCGAGGTCACCGTGGATGCTCTGCGTAAGCTCAGTGAGTCTCAGATGGTGGGGCAGGGTGAAGGGACAGTGAGGCACGGCAGGACTAACAGTGAGTGCTGCCCTTGTCCCTGCCAGCCCGGTTTGAGGATTTTGAGCCATCAGACACGCGGGTGCAGTATTTCTGGGAGGCACTGAACAACTTCACCAACGGTCAGTGGAGAAGGGCAGAGGGGTGCCTGGGTTCATACTCTTGCTTGTGGGATAGAGATGCAGGGTAGCAGTGGTAGAAATGCCAGCTTCCTTATCCTCCATACAGAGGACCGGAGCCGCTTCCTGCGCTTTGTCACCGGCCGTAGCCGCCTGCCAGCACGGATCTACATCTACCCAGACAAGCTGGGGTGAGTGGGGCAGAGTGCTCCAAAGGGGCTCTCCCATACTCACACACCAGACCCCTGCCCTGTGTGTACACTACAATTCTTCCTGATCTGTGGCCCCTCCACGCCTCCAGATATGAGACCACAGACGCACTGCCAGAATCTTCCACCTGCTCCAGCACCCTCTTCCTGCCGCACTATGCCAGGTAGGTTTCCTAGAGAGTGGGGATTGGAGGGAGAGGGGCATCCCCCGGTGGGGGAGAACTTCAGCTATGAAGTGCACAAGCTCAAGCCCTGTCACCCCTGGTAGTGATGGTGGGGCCTACGCAGCTGGCGCTGACTAGGTCCCCACCCCTGGCAGCGCCAAGGTATGTGAGGAGAAGCTCCGCTACGCTGCCTACAACTGTGTGGCCATTGACACAGACATGAGCCCTTGGGAGGAGTGAGGCAGCGTCCGGGAGCAGCTGAGTCTGGCAAGATTCCTCCTGCATAGGTCCCACTTGGCCCCGCCCAAGGCAAAGTCAGCTGCCCTGGACCTGTTCAGGTCTGTGCTCCTGGAGCTGAGGTGCTTGGAAAAAACCAGTGCACACCTGTCCGGATGCGGTGGGGGTGGGGACAGTAGGTTCAGGCTGGTGGTCCAGCCCCACAGACCCACAAGCCCTACTCGTGCTGGAGTTTGCCTTCTGAGGTGTTTACTTAGCCTCTGTGAGAGGGTATCTTCCACAAGCCCAGCACAAGCTGCCCAGGCCTGAGCTACTTGAAGGGGGCCTTTTAGCCCCCCACCCCATGGACTTTGCTTCCATCTTTGGCTCTTTGTTTTTCTTCTTGTTTCTCTCTGGCTTTTGCCTGTAGTCTAAACTAAAAACTTTGGAGGGTGATAGAAGCCACTCCCCAGGCGAGGAGCTGGGCATGGGTAGGGAGTGATGGTCTATCTTCCTTGGGTCCATTCTTGAGTCTCGTATCCCAAGAATGAATCAGTAGCTGAGCACCCTCTCCCTCACATACTGGTCTTTTCCTCCTCTCCCTCCATACCCGGGGTGTGAACTCTGCCCTTCTTCCTCCAGCCCAGTCTCAACTGACAGTGCCACCACCTTCCCTGGCTGATACCACATCCACTCAAATTCATATCTACCACCATATCATCATTTTTGTATCACCTCTAGCCTGACTCTGTCTGCAGTTTCACCCCCAAGATTTTGCACAGGTTAAGGCCAGTTACGTCCAGCTCTGAAACCTTCAATAGCTCCCCCTTACCCAACTCGAAAATAAACCCTAGACTTTAAACCTGCTCCTACATGGCTGTGTACATCCCTGCCCCAGCCCTCCCTCCCTTCAGGGCCTCCATGGCACGCTCTCAAAAGAAGGCACTGCACACGGGAAAGTTGAATAAATGGATGAATTCATTTCTTCAGAGCACGTTTATTGGGCTCCTGTGCTAGGCACACAAAGAGAAACTGTTCTATCCAGGAAGAGCTAGGGAAGGCTCTCCAGGGCTTCAGTAAGTATAATCAGGGCCTCAATGCCCCAGAAGAAGAA
>JAQZBX010025721.1:0-29361 GCA_029593785.1 Cabassous unicinctus | reverse complement strand
CTTGTTGAAGCAAGTGGAGGCTGAAGAGGGCAGGCTGCCTGTCAAGCAGGAGCAGGGTTCTGGCTTTCCTGAGCTCTGGCTCTGAGCTGGGCATGGGGTGAGCACGTGAGCAACCCTAATCAGGGCTTTGTCCACCTCACATGTGTCTGTCTGCTCTGCCAGGCAGTGATGTACTGACAGCCGGGTTTTCAAATATGCCAACTTGCAGTGGAGGTGGGGATAAAATTATTCCACAATCCTGAGCTAAACAACAGCCTGGAAGATTTACTTCTGTTACTCCTGGGGGAGGTGTGGGGGGGTGGTGAAGTGGAAAAGTGTTGACTGACTATCCTCACTCTCACTTGAGGAAAAGGGAGCAGAACCCATCAGCTGGATAGAGGTGAGTTTTTTGTCTAATCCTCCCTGAGAGCATAATGAATGTGCCTGGAGGTTAACCTCAGTCCTGTGAGGTCACTGGATGTCATGCCCCTCCAGGTGGAGGTGAGAGCCCAGGAGAGAGGGGGTGGGAGGGGAGCCTCACACATCTTGAACCAGAGGGGTTTTGGAGGCCCACATGATTATATATGCTGGCTGGCAGAGATAGGGTAGGGGTAGGGATTATTTGCATTGTATACACAACCCTGGGAAGGTTCGCCATTTCCAGTGGAAGAGGGCTGGGGTGCAGGGAAAGTGATACTCTCTGGCCTGCCTGGAACTGACAGGACCATACCCACTGAACAATCCTGGCAAAGCTGCCACCTCCATATGAGGGGAGAGGAGAATGTTGAAGGTACATATTCTCAACTGGAAATCAGCACTTAGTTCTTGTTCACTCCTCATCCTACCCCCTCTTCCCTCCCTAGTCCATAAAATGGCAGGAAATTTTGTTCAGGGATCCATCAGTGGTGAGGTGATTCCCCTGCCCTGCACTGCTCCATCTGACTGACCCCCACCAAGCACTGTCCATGGGAAAAATGAAACCATAAAGGAACCAGGGCTTTTCCCATTTAACTTCCTGCTTACACAACAGGCTTAAAGATCTGTCTATTACTTTCAGTTTGGCTTGTTGCTTTAATCAATACTTCGAGCTTAGCTCAGTTCCCATTAGCTAAACATTGTTCTCGTCACTGGGTAGACAAAGTATATAGGCTTGGGTTTCGGTAAGCATTGTTGTGAGTGGATGGGTCAGAATCCGAGCTGGGAAACCTCAGCCCCTGCCCCCAGAGGATAGGTTCAGAAATATGTAAAAACACAGGTGTTAGTTGTACCAGGGCATATCAATGTTTTGTGATTTTTGAAGCTTAAGTCATTTGGGAGGTACCCCTTTAATGAATAAAATATAAAATTACTCATAAAAAATTCCTGCAGCCCCTCTTTGCAATGGAGTCCCTGATTATTAATCATCTCGTTATTCCTTTATGCTCAGTCATCTTCCTCCTCTCCTTTGTAGACCAACATCATCACACAACCTCTTTGGCCTGATGCAGAACACTTTTGGTCACACTGTCCACCAGTCAGGCATGCTATTCCCACCATGTCTGTCCTACCAGCTCACTATTCACAGCATCTCACTTCTTTTTGTTTTGGTTTTTGTCTGGGGTTGGGGAGTGGGGAGAATAATCATTTTAATCTATATAAGTTTAATTCATATCCACACACTAAATTTCCCAGAGGTTTTGTTTTCATAATTCTTAATTTTCTTATTGAGCTCTGCATTTCCTCAGAAAGTCACCTATCCTTTAATGGGTGCAATGAGCAGAAACAATCTAATTCTGTGATATGTAGATTTAACACAAAGTAAAATATATAATCAACATTGTATCACCTAGAATTGTCAAGCTCTTCTTGAAAGTCTAAAAAAATGTCTCAATAGAATTAAGCTACTTTACATTTTACATGTAAGAGATAGTTGTTATCAAGCAAAGCATTTTCATTTTCTCATAACCTAATATGTTTTTCAAACATTTAAATGTCTACAATTTTATAGATATAGTTTTCCATCAATGAATCCAGATAAAATTTCTTTTGATATATAACTAATTAAAGGCTTTTAGAGCATATATGCTGTAAATCAGATACAGTTTAGTCACAACACTGTACAAAGGACTTTTAAATAATCAAGAAAGAGATATTTAACATCGCTTAGTCTTAGTCTTGTAAAATGGTAAATTTTAACCTAATTGATATCTCTATAGTCTTATTTATAATGCCTGTTATACAATTGCATGATACTGCTTGAAAAGTAATACAGGTTATTGAAATAATGAGTTAATCCAAATTCTAATTAGTTAACCAACGCATATATTCCTCTTTAACTACTTGTGACACTATTTCAGAACTAATCTTCCTAGTAAAATTAACCATCCCAAGTGTAAAAAACAATGCAGAGCTCTATCTCTTCCTTAAAAGGTTTTCAAGTATTATAGGAACAATAATCCATGAAAAATGGATTAAAATTTGGCATTCTATTTTGCTTTACTAATTATGGAATTAAGAGAAAAATGTGAAAAAATGTTCCTTAATATTCCTTTGATCAATGTAAATATTATACTAAGAAATACTACAACTCTGTTTATGAAATTTTCTAACTTCTTCAAGTATAGGACATAACTATTGTTCCATTAGTGAGGAGAAATAATCACTCTTATGTAAGTCATGGAAGATGGGAGCCACAAAAATATAAAATGACCCTGGGTTTTAAAAACCTGCTATTGATCCTGAAATGCCACACTCAAAAGTAACAAAGCAAAAATTTACAGTAGCAAGCCTCCAGTTCATTACACATTTCTAAGAATACTGATATAGGCAATAGTTTTCTCTTTATCCAAACAATCTGTTATATCTTCCTGTTGCTTTACCTGCTTTTTGGTTGCAGGCAGTTCAAGGCTTGCCATTGTATGTGCTTTTCTCATGGTGATCTCAATCTTGCTTGCAATCAGAGATACATAATTTCACTTTAAATCAGTCAGAACCCATAATTTCACATTTTGATGAAATTCTTTCTCCTTCAAGTACAATGTGCACATTTAACAGAGTACATTTGCTTCTACTCAACTAAGTTATGGAAGTGAAATTTTAGTATACATTAAAATGGTTACCTCACCCCCAGTCTTATGCCAATCATGTTTACATGGAAGAACTTTTTCCCTAGCATCTGGCACCTTCCTTCCACACCACCATCACCCAGTTCAACCATGTAGCCAACTGAGTCATCACCACATGCCTTAAGGACTGGAGCATGAAGGCTCCAGATGGGGCTAAGGTGGTGGAGCACTGGATCAAGGTGACCAGGATAAGCCATCTGAGAGTGGGAGCCCTACCCTGGGTCCTGGATCTCACTCTTCCCTTTTATCAGCTCTCAGGATTAGAGTCTGTTATCCTGGCCCCTCCACCATCCACAGACCCTCCCTGTCTATATGCCTGGCCCTTATCTGTCATGCCTGGGGAGGGCACTCACTTCCTACCTACTTTCCATCATTAGGTTGAGTTAAAGTCCTCCTCCCTGTGAGTGTCACCTGCTGGACTCACAGTGTGCCCTCAGAGGCTCCCTGGATGTTGGCTTCATCCAGGAGGCTAGAGGCCAGCTGTGGAGGAATTATGCTGGAGGAGGAAGGAGCTCAGCTCCACCTCCCAACTCACTCCTTTCTACTTCCCCAGGTGTATCAAATCCTCAGGAACTTCTCATCCCTTCATGCTATCCTCTCTGCTCTTTAGAGAAAATTTATTCACTGCCTGAAGCAGACCTGGGAGGAAGTTTCCTGGTAGACCGGCCTCTCTACACAGGAACACCAGGTGGACCAGTTACCTATCCAAGGGGGGGGGCGGCATTGTGCCTCAGTGGCCTGGGTCCCATTGGAAGGCAGCATATCCTTGGGCCAAGAACGGCTGGGAGTGGGACTCTCAGTCTCCATGTGACCTGAGATGAACTGAGGGCAGCAGTTCTGTCTGAGGACAGCTGGGTCACCTTACCTATCTGGTACAGAGCTGCACCACAAGGGAACTTCCCAAGTTTTTGTTATAAAGCCCCACAATTCTTTGTCTAGTTGAGATCAAAATCGGTGAAAACAAGCTGTTCACATGCCATGGCATGGGAATCTTAGCTGTGTCACCTGAGAGCTCATCCTTCAGTACACTGTGTCCCTGGAGGGGTCTGAGTCACCCAGTTTCATAACCAATCATCAAGGCAATTGGGATCCTTTAAGTCCAAAATCGCACAGATTTGCTTTCTCACTCTTCATCACCAGTCCCCAACTTTTCTGTTCTTCTCCCCAAAGGGACAGCTCCCATCAGTTCCAAACTATGAAGAACACCTCATTAAGCAGGGACCTGCTGATCCAGGTAAAATGGAGTAAGGGGGTGCCATTAGGGTGGACTGTGGGGCTCTTAATATGACAGTGAATGTTTCTTTGAAAAATTCCAGTCTGGTGGTGTCTGGACCAAGAGGAAGAGGGATTTGTTTGGCCATGCACAGCTAGGGAGAGTTGCAGGTCTCAGTTGTGGTAGTAGCAGCTGGGTTCTTCCAGGAGGAGATGCCGAAACAGATTTAGCAGTTCTCCTTTACATGGGTAGGATTCTCATCCTGGGGCCTCATCAGCAGTGACATATGTCCCAGATGGTAAAAGAATTATTTGGGAGATATATGAATTCATGGAGGCTCATTTTGTACCATGTTTGGAAACCTCCATGTAAAACAAGAAGCAAAATGTCAAAGCCTAGTGATGGCAGTGGCCTCTGTCCTCCCTGGATGATCAGAGTTGACATATCAGGAGATGGTGGACACAGAGTTATCTGCAGGGGGGACTTCCTGAGGGGTTGCTTGGGGATAGGGTCTACCTTTGGAATGACTTTGGGCAGTGATTGGAGGAGGACAGTCCAGTGGGCTGGGGCAGGAGTTGCTACTCAACCAGCTTTCCAGAGACACCCGTACCTCTCCCTCTGTGGCTTTTCAAGGTGGGGTCCCAGCCACACACCAAGAGTAAGAGAGAACTGAACACTGGTCAGTGGTGGTACATGGTGAGGTGACTTCATCTCCAACAGGGCCTAAGATTGAGAGGGTGGAGCCAGTGACTCTCCAACTCCCTGTGGGACCTCGAGCAAGTTGCTGCCATCTTTGTCCACTGTTCGTTCATCTGGAAACGGACTGAAGAAAAAATGTGGTGCCTTCCACACATAGAGTGCAAGAGAGGACAAGAATGTAGACTAGGTTTCCCATTGATCAAGGTGGAGAAGGTGCTGGAGAGAACACCAGGAAAACAGGATGTAAACCTGAGTCTTCCTAGGTACATTTCTCACCCGCACTTTGCAGATGAGCCAACAGGCTCAGGGAGATCAGGCCACTCACCCAAGTCACACACCCAGAGAGTGCTGGAGCTGGGCTTCACATCTCCAATCAGAGCTCACGGCTGGTGGCAGGAATGGGCAGGCTGTCCAAGGCCCTGGGTCAGGCAGGAAGTATATGGGGTGAGGGGAAGATGGCCTCACTGCTCTTAACTCTGGAAGGAGGGGACCTCCAAGGATTCATTCCACCCTGGAGATGAAACCAAAGAGAACCCAGCAGATGTAGCAACTGGAGAAGGTGAGTGTGCCTGAGGCCAGGGAGGGGCAGAGAGGGGCTTGCCTCCAATACAGGGACTTCCTTTTTGCACCTCTCCCTCCTGGAGTCACAGTATCTAGAAAATTTCCATTAGATGTAACCTACTTTGGACCCCAAAGGCCTTACTTTAATAAGGTATGATATTGTGGCACTGTTTGTAGTTAGTAAAAGCAAGGCCTTGGGAGTGACTGGTTCATGGTGTATTTGGGGATGAGAGGGTCTAGCAACCATATAAACTTGGTGCTTTGTCAAAAGCCATCACTTGGAGGTGACTAGAATGGATATTGGGGTCTATGGGGCTGCAAGGGGTACTAGGTGGGAGGTCATGAAGAATCCCAAATGCTTCCAATGGGAGGTCCCAAGTGGGATGTATGAGTCTAAGGCTGATGAGATTTCTAGGCAGGGGCCTTGTGTGGACACTTGAGAGCTTGGCCTCATCACCACCCCCCATCCCCCTCACACACACACTACCACATGTAATTGTCCAGGACATTTGTTACCTGGGGACCTTCCTCAGGGATCTGACCATACTGGACATACTGGACACATCTGGATGTGAATAGGCCTGGGGACCATGACAGGGTAGGATGGGGATCCTGAGGCTTGGGGGATAAAACCCCTCCCTGAGCTAGAAGCTCTCCACACTGGGAAACCTGGTCCATCAAAGGCTTATTGCACCCCTGGGAACTTGGGTGTCATGTCCACTTTCCAGATGAGTTAGCAGAGGCTGTGCATCACAAAGCAGGGAGGGGGGCTGCCTCAGTGCTATACTCCCAGACCTCAGAACTGAGGCCATCTGCCCTATAAAACCTGCCAAATGGGTGGTGGTCAGCATCTTACATATATCCCCACCAAACCCCACAGAAGCCCTTGGTGCACATAGTGACTTCCATTTGATGGCTCCACCACACAGTCCTGTACCTTACTTGGGCATGACTTAGACAGTGGGGATCCTCGTTGAAGGCTGACATCCTTGAGTAGCCAAGAGAAATGCCTTCTCTATTTGGTCCATTGGCACAAGGCCAGTCCACAGGCACCCCTCGCAGGGTGTCCTCTGGCCAGGATGTGATGAATTGCACAACCAAAACTGTCATTACTGCTATGGATGCAAATAACAAATATTAAAATCCATGCATTTATAATTCTAAAAACAAAGCAAAATCACTGTAATCCCTTTTGAAGCTTCTGGGGAGCCAAATCATTATTCAAAGCAGAGACTTGAAGCTAAGTAGTCTGTGGTCTGGGTCCATGGAGCAGTTACTTATGACTCTGTAACTGTTTCTCATCACCAATGGGTGAGGAAAACCTTTGATGTGAGAGCACATAGTATGTCCATATACCATAAAGGGTCACTTTATTTCCTTTTTGGTGAGCTGATATTGTTCTCTCAATCATTAAGCTTGGGAACCAGTCCTGACTTTCTGGAAGTTGTTTTCTAAATCATCTTTTTTCTTCCATCACCATTTTGGTGAGAAGGCCAGGGTGTGTGGAACCACATCATACATTACAGGAAGGCTGAGGCCTAGAGAGGCTAAAGACCTAGAAAATGAGGCACGTAGTTGTGGCAGGAGCAGGAATTACAGCCGTGCATTGCTTTATAGCAGACTTTAGGCCAGAAGAGACAGGTAGAACATAGGATCAGAGAGGAAGTCCTTGCTCTCTTTGCTCTACCCTAAGGCATGGAGGCCTCCCTGGCTCCCTGCCCAGGAGGCCTGGACTTGACCTGCCATTTCCTGGGATTCAGTAGTCTTGGCCTGAGAAGTGCAGGATTCATGGGAGATGTCTGCATTCTAGAAGGCTTATTCCAACTTACAGATCCCCATCAGTGAGGGCATCTGGAATTGAGGAGCAGGGTGGCCAGATGAGAGTACCCTCGACAGCTCTAGGCTCAGGTTTCCAGTGGTGGAGTCAGAATAACTTTTGAACAAGATTCTTTGGGTTCAGTGCTTCTTCAGTCTTGCCTTTGGGCCAGTGTCATTCAGACGGGTTCTTCATGGTACTGACTGGATTGGGAGACTCATGTCTCAGTCTCAGGCCCTCGTGGGAACCACAAGGTGTAGGGTGGTCTCTGAGTCCTCTGAGCACATCTGACTGCCCCTTTTCCCATTTCCAGCAGAGCTGAAGAGCCCTGATAGTGCCAATGTTGTCTATGCAATGGACTCTTCAGGCAACTACCATTTTCTCCTCACTAAGCAGACCTTCCCCACGGAGACCAAGGTCAAGAAAGGAGCCTGCTCAACCCTTATGCAGAGGAAGAAGGGACTCAAATTCTCAAAGGACAACTACCAATGAACCCTGGTGCCTGCCAGCCTCAGAGTCACCTTTCCAGGGTTTAGCTGGTCTTGTGGGCTAGCCAACCCCAACCAAAATAGTCCAAGCCAGGCAGGCACTTCCCTCCCAACCAGCCAGCCTGGACCTATCCCCACCACTCCAGTTTTAAGTCTGAATATCTCCTGCTGCCAGGCATGACCTTGCCCTTTGACAGGTTGACCTGGTCTCCCATGGACCATTCACTGCTTTAGGGGACACTGCACTCTTCTTGGGCCCTTGAGAGTCCACCCATAATATTCCCACTGGCTCCAACCCCACATTGTCACACTAAAGCCTTTCTCAGGCTGCACCAATCATTCTACCATAAGGACCTCCCAGGAGTGAATGTTTCTATGTGCACCCTCACCTCAGATCCTCACTCCCAGGGGAGAAGGGAGAGGCTGTCTTAACCAGCCAATATTTAAACCAGTGAGTGAAAAAGTGCCAAGCCAGGCCCTTGGATGTATGAGCCATGTGCCACTGCTTCCTGGGGATTGGGGAACAAGTAATATGGGGCTGTGGGAGGGTATATTTGAGGGGATGACAGGATTATTGAATTTTTGTATAAATGACAAAAATATTACCTATGGGATAGGTGTAATATTTATTTGCTGTATACAGCAAATTCTTTACTTCCATATTATATTAAATCTTGTTTCTACTTCAGCCCAGAAGTTGAGATTTGGTTCTTTCATATACTGTGTTGATTTGAATGATACTGGCTCTCACATGTTCCTTCAAGTAAGCAGTCATGCATGGTCATTAGTTTATTGTATGTGAGAGAAGCAAGAGAAGGGCCAGTGAACATTTCCTACCTCTTGAAGCAAACATACAAACCCACATTTCCCAGAATGTACTAGTCAGGGTTCTCTAGGGAACCAGAACTGATAGGAGATATCATAAATATTATGAGATTTTATAAGATTGTCTCCCGCCACTGAGGGGATGCACAGGTCTAAATGCCATACGGCTGATGGAAAGCAAGGAACTCTGATAAAGGTCCTTGATGAATTCTCCAGGAGGAGCTGGCTGGCTGAAGTAGAGATGAAAATTCTTTCTCTTTTGACTGCTGAAATCATCACTTCTCCTTTTAGGTCTTCAACTGATTGCATGAGATGTCTTTCATTGCTGAAGACCATCTCCTCAGTTGATTGTAGATGTAATCAGCCATCGGCACAATCAGTTTACTAATGATTTAAGTCCATTAAAATATCCTCATGGAAACAATTAATCCAGTGCTTGCTTGATCAAACTACTGGACATCATTATCTGGCCAAGTTGACCCATGAGCCTAACCATCACAGTCCACCCCTTGTCATCTCAGCAGCCATACACATCATCTTACACCATAGTTAATTTATAAATAAAAACAATAACAGACATATTGTTCACCTAACAATAGTCAGCTGTCCTGCATACAATTGGAAATACACAGAACTCTCCAGAATAAGGTACAAGTCCTTGGGTTATACTCACTCTTATACTTGATGTCATATAACTTAAATATTATGACTTGATATCCTACAACTTAAATGAGTTATGTCATATGATAATGGGATAAAATAGGAAAGAAAGCAAGGATAGTTTCTTTGTATACATATACAAACACTTTTCATAGCAAAACAAGGAAGAAATATTCATAACCAATACAGTCTGTATTTCTGACCATAGTGACATTGTCATAAATCATATTTATCATTACCTTCTTTGACTACCCATTTCATGGTCTCTTTTCCCTCAGCAAACACCTCAGCTGAGCATGGTTCTTTTTCTTACCCAAAACTTTATTCCTTAGGTTTCTAGGCCAATCCTGCCTGGATTGGGTTGTTGCACTTTTCCATTGAGTTTAATCACAGGGCATGGTAGTACTAAGAGGTTCCCTAGGGAATCTCCTGTATTCCAGGAAAACTCTTCTTTACCTCCATTGTGAAGTTGCAGTCTTATTTCCATTTGATTACCAGGACCAGCCGGTACAGTAATTCCCTTCTTTGCTTGTTGATTAAGAGACATGAAGAGCCCTAAGTGGCCAGGTGGCAGTCTTTATGTCCAGTTCAATGGAATTGTGCTTTCTGGTGTAAGTACTCCTCCTTTTGTAACCAAGGTTTTTTAAGTCATCAGAGCTTAAGTTTGCATGGAAAGAAGCAAAAATTTCTCTAGTGGATCACTAAAGGCAATAGTGAGTGGTGCCACTCCCATCTCCCCTGCTTGATTCCTGGATCCACGAATTCTGGCTATGGGAGAAACAGCACCATAGAGAGGATGGTGATTTAGAGCATACACAACCTCTTAGAGAACATTGTCCCAACCCCGTAAGGTATCACCACCTGGCTAGCACCATAATGAGTCTTCAAAAGGCCATTCCATCATTCTTTCAATCCAGCTGCTTCAGGATGGTGGGGAACATGGTAAGACCAGTGAATTCCATGCACATATGCTCATTTGCACACATCATTTGTTGTGAAGTGTTTTACTTGATCAGAAGAAATATTGTGTGGAATACCATGATGGTGGATAAAGCATTCCGTAAGTCCATGAGTGGTAGTTTTGGCAGATGCATTGTGTGCAGGGAAGGCAAACCCATATCTGGAGTATGTGTCTATTTCTGTTAGAACAAATCACTGTGTCTTCCATGATGGAAGTGATCCAATGGAATCAACCTGCCATGAGTTGGAGGCCGATCACCTTGGGGAATGGAGATATTGGTGAGTGAGTGTGGGCTGCTGGCAGACTGAACTCTCAGCAGTGGTTTTATCCAGATCAGCTTTGGTCAGTGCAAGTTCATATTGCTGAACCCATGCATACCCTCCATTCCTATAACCATGGCCACTTTGTTCATGTGCTCATTGGGCAATGACAGCAGTGGCCGAATGATATCCACAGATCAGATCATCTTATCTACTTGTTTATTAAAATCTACATCAGCAGAAGTCATCCTCTGGTAAACATTCACATGGGACTAAATATTTTCATGTTTCCCCCCCACTGTGAAAGGTATATCCACATGCCTCTTCCCTAGACCTCTTTGTCACAAATCTTCCAATCATGTTCCTTCTAAGTCCCTGACCATCCAGCCAAACCATTGGTGACAGCCGATGGATCAACATCAGTGTACAAATGCACTTCCAGCCATTTCTCCTTCCAAGCAAAATGAACAACCAGGTGGACACCTTGAAGTTCTGCCCACTGGGAGGTTCTCCTCTCACAACTGTCATTCAGGGACCTCCCAGAAAGGGGCTGCAGTGCTTTATTTGTCCACTTTTGGCTAGTACTTGCATATTATCAGGAACATCTGTAAACCAACTCTGAGTTTCATCTTCTTTAGTCAACTGATTGTAAGGAACTCCCAATGAGATCATAGCTGTGGGCTGGGAAAGAGAAGGTAATGTGGCAAGAGTGAGGGCCATTGGCCTTTGGGCACTTACTCATGTTACTTGTGTATTCAGGACCCACTTGAGCCCTATCTCATATATATCACTTCCATGTGATGATGGAATGCTGCTGTGCACACCGAACTTTATGGTTTGGTGGGTCAGACAATAACCAGCTCATGACGGGTAACTCAGGTTTCATGGTAACTTGGTGGCCCATGGTTAAGCATTTGGTCTCTACTAAGGCCCAGTAGCAGGACAAAAGCTGTTTCTCAAAAGGAGAGCAGTTATCTTCAGAGGATGGCATGGCTTTGCTACAAAATCTTAAGGGTCTGCCTCCAGGTGGCATCTCTGTCAGCACCGTTGGAACTGTTGTATAATATGACCCAAGCAGCAGTACAGCTTGCACAGTAAGAAGTTCCTCTTGTTCTCTTCCCCACTCAAAAATAGCCGCTTTTCTGGTTTCTCATTAAATGGGACAGAGGAGCACACCAAAATGAGAAATATTTTGTTGCCAAAATCCAAAGAGGCCAAGCAGGCATTGTGCCTCTGTTTTGGTTGTAAGAGGAGCCAGATGCAAAAGCTTATCCTTCACTTTAGAAGGGATATCTTGCGATGCCTCACACCATTTGACACCTAGAAATTACACCAATGTGGAAGGCCCCTGGTTTTTTGTTGTGTTTATCTCCCATCCTCTAGCACACAAATTCCTTATGAATAATTCTAGAATAGTAGCTACTTCTTGTTCACTAGGTCTAATCAACATATCAATATAATGAACCAATGTGATGTCTTGTGGGAGGGAGAGATGATCAAGGTCCCTGCAGATGATATTATGATATAGGCCTGGAGAGTTGATATACCCTTGAAGTAGAACAGTAAAGGTATCTTGCTTGCCTTACCTGCAGATAGCAAACTATTTCTTGTGGTCCTTACTAACATTACTTGAGCAAAATCATTTGCCAGATCAATAGCTGCATACCAGGTTCCAGGTGATGTGTTGATTTACTTAAGATATGATAGCACATCTGGAACAGCAGCTGCAATTGGAGTCACTGCCTGGTTATGTTTATGATTTCCGCTGTCATCCTACAAAATCCATCTGTTTTCTTCCCAGGCCAAATAGAGTTGAATAGGGATGTAATGGAAATCACCACCCCTGTACCCTTCATGTATTTGGTGGCATTTACTTCTGCAATCCCTCCAGGGATCTGGTTTTGCTTTTGATTTACTATTTTGCTAGGTAGGGGCAGTTCTATTGGATTCCCCTTGGGCTTTATTACCATTATAGACCTCACTACACAAGTCAGGGAACTAATGTGGGGATTCTGCCAGTTGCTGAATATGTCTATACCAGTTATGCAGAGAAATGACCACAGAATTGGTGCTGGGACTCACTGGACCCACTGGGCCCACTGTGAAGTACACCTGAGTTAAAATTCCATTAATAACCTTACCTTCATAAGTCCCTACTCTGACTGATGGAGCACAGTGAAATTCTGGGTCTCTTGAGAATTAATGTCACTTCTGAGCCAGTCTCTGATAATCCATGAAGTGTCTGATGTTTGATAAAGTGTCCTTTACCAAATACCCGGTTACCCTGTTAAAAGGCTGTGGGTCTCTTTGGGGAAGGTTGGGAGAAAGTTTAACAGTATAGATTTTTGGCAGTGTAATAGGGTCCTTCTCTAAGGGGACCTGTCCTTCCCCTCATTCAAGTGGTTCTGGGTCTGTAAGCTGTCTCAAGTCTGACAGCTGATTAAGGGGTCATGACTCTGTCTCTGTAATTCAAATTAGGCTATTGTTTACTTGACCTAGAAATCTTCTGCTTCTACAGATCAAGTAGGAATTTAGTCTATTTATTTTACTTCTAGGTACCCCATGACTATTAGTCAACACTATAGGTCTCTGCAGTTCAAACTAATTTGATTACTGCTTTGAGTCTGCTGTTCATTGTTGTAGCCACACCCACTTTGTCTTTGGTGATTAAGTGCTGCTACTTGGCTTCTGCCAAACAGGGATTGGATCATTCCCATTGTGTTTAAGGATCCCAGTTCAGGGACAGCAGTTCCCAAGGTAATATCTGACCTACGGAGAAAAGCAACCACCGAGCTCTTCAGGGACATTGGAGTTAGTCCACAAATTTATTCCTCACATCCTTGGTGAAAGGTGTATCCTCCGGACATAACCAGGGTGAATAAGCAGGTCTTACATGTTATTTTGCCTCTAGCATTCCAATCTCTCTAAGCTTTTGGCTCCCTCCATCTTTAGTACAGTATACAGTATGCGAGGGTACTTGCACTTCTGACATTTCAGCCTCAGCCTTTCTAATCCCTGAAGCTACAACACTGAAACCAGAATCTATGCATAATGGGCCCATATCAATAAATTCAGCCTGATCCAACTTTATATTACTTCCACCATTACCCCAAATCCTTAACATGCATTCCAACACACATTCTCCTGATTTTTGTCTATATAAATTGGAAAACTCATGCAGTTCTTTTGGAGTATTGTATACTTTCTCATGAGTCATACTTTCTACCTCACCGTTTGGGGCCTGTTGGGTCTTAAGTCTATTTATATGCCTGGAAGAAAAGAAGGTTATGGGTGAGTAACAAGAAGGATTAGCAGTTTCTTGCAAGCCAGTTTCCTTAGGGCATACCTTTGTAGTTTCATCTGGTGAAACAGGATTAACCTCTTCAGGTGGAGGTTAAATGACAGAATCCTTGAGGAAGACTGGAGGTCTAAAATCTGTTTCCTCAGGGAAAACCAGAGGTCAGGAAGCTGTTTCTTCAGAGCAGGCAGGAGGTCAGGTGGCTATTTTCTCAGGACAGCCCATTACAGATTTATCTGGCAAAGATTCAGCAGAATTTAGGGTTTCAATGTCCCCACGGCTATCATTATCAATCCACATGTCTACATTCCAATTTTCAGGATCCCATTCTTTTCCAATCAATGCCTTCACTTTAACAGCAGACACCCTACAAAGTAGAGATTTTAGTTTCCTTTGGAACTCTACTCCTCATATAATGAGATTCAGAGTCTGGTTTTCAGAGATCTCAAGTCTGTGGCTACATGCAACAAGATTTTCTTTCAGGGAACACATGCTGAGCTTAAGTTGCTAGTTTGAAACCTTCAGCTCATCACTTTCTTTTATAATTATATCCAGCATATTTAGGAACTACCTGTCAACATCATTATACCTTTTAATTCCACAAAACTCTGTTAGTATGTCAAAAACACTCTCACCCAGAGCCTTGCCTTTTACAAACATGTGAGTTGTCATATCCAGTGGTGATATTTTGCATATCTCTATTGCCAACTGATACCATGGACTATCACTGGCATCTTGATCATTGGAAATAGAGTCATTAGTGCCTTTGTATCTAGACAGAGTATAAACCCAATTGCAAAAAAACCCAGAACCAATTCAGGAATCCCATTTATAAGATTCTTTTTCTCAAGAAAATTCCTTGTACCAAGATGCATTATTCAGGGTTCTCTGGGGAAATAGAACCTACAGAAGATATCTGAAAATATGAGATTTTAAAGATTGTCTCACTTGACTCTGCACAAGTACAAATTCCATAAGGCAGACTGCAAGGCAGGAACTCTGAAGAAGGTCCTCAATGAATTCCCGAAGAGAAGCTGGCTGGCTGAAATAGAGATGAAAATTCTTTCTCTTCTGGCTGCTGAAATAACCGCTTCTCCTATTAAGGCCTTCAACTGATTGGATAAGACATCTCCCGTTGTTGAAAGCAATCACCTCAGTTGATTGTAGATGTAATCAGCCATAAATGTAATCAACTTGCTAAGGATTTAGGACCACAAAATGTGCTCACTGTAACAATTAGGTCAGAATTTGCTTAACCAAACTACTAAGCACCATTACCAGGCCCAGTTGACAAATGAGCCTAACCATCACAGAGAACAAATGTGCATTTCAGTGTCAGTGGCCTGGCCAGGAGCTGTCTGACCATATGACCTCCCTGGCATGAGAGATCATAGGACCTTCCTCAAGGCATAGCAGCCACCTCAAATATTTGTGTATTTTTCAAAATAACATTTGCAATTACTATTTCCTGAGCAAGGACAGTGCTTGCCTTCAAAGAGGTTTGGAAGAAATAGGGACATTTTTTCTTCTCTTTCTGAGCTGTCTTTTGACCGCCAATTAGGAACTTGTATTTTCAAGGTCAAAATATAGAATTCAATCAGCACCAGGTAGAGATACTAAATATATAAAGATCAAAATTACAATGTGGAAAGGAAAATGCCCAAATTCATGGCTAAACCCCTCATTTATCATTCCTTCATTTGTTTAATCCTTCCAGGGTCCTTCTTATGATTCCAACTACATGAACCTTGTGAAAAAGCAAAACTATAGAGAAAGTGAAAAATCTGTGGTTTTCATGGGCTTGGACGGGACAGGATGAATAGGTGGAGCTCAGAGCATTTACAGGGGAGGGAAAGTATTCTGTTAGAATTGCTGAATGCCAGACATCATGTATTTGTTAAAACCTTAGAATGCAGTATAGAAAAAGTGAACCTTAATGAAACTATGGACCTGAAAATTACCAAGACTGGATCTAAAAATCAAGATGTTAATAAAAGGAGAAATTGTGTTAGGGCAGAGGTAATATGGGAACTCTGTACATTCTCTTCAGTTTTTTTTTTTGGCAAACTTAAAAATGCTGTATAAAGAAGTTTATAATTTTTAACATACCTAGAAAGATTTCTAGAGACTAAGTTTGAATCCTTACATTTTAAGGCAAACTTGAAGACTACATGGGCTAGGTGACACTCTAGTGTATACAGAGAATGAATGAATGAGTGAAAGAAAGAAAGGACAGAGGTTAGAAGTAGAATAATCAATAACTTTGCTTCCTCAGAAATGGATTTGATTAGAGTACTTCAACTGAAGAGTCTTAACTAAATAAGTTTTTTTAATATCAGCCTGTGTAAATCCTAGATGTGTTCATTCTGAAAATTTTCAATGATTGTATTTATAAATATGTATCTAACATCTATTCAGATAGCATTTGACTACCTCTTGATCCCTCCAATTGTATTTGAAAGGTCTGACAGTTATGCAAGAACTTCCTGCATAGTAGCCTTGAAATCATACCTGTTCATTGGGTTACCCTTGTTTTTACTCCTCAACTTTATAGCTTCTCTCTGGAGATGAGCTCTGAGCACCACTGGGGAATATGGACACAGACCCTCTGCTCCTGATCCTCCCAGGTTGCTCCAAAAAGGGGCAGGACGAGTGCTCCATAGTGGGCAGGCCAGTCGGGGCTGGTGTCCTACCAGTGACTTCTTGCTAGTAGCCATTTTACAAGATGGTTCTTTTGATGTTTACAATCAGCCACGAACTAAGGATGCAACTCATACAAAGCCTGGAAAGGCTTTGCCCAGGCATAGCAGCACATCGCAGAAGAACAGAAAGTGATGGTGGTTGTGGAATGTTTTCCTGCAAATTGAAACCAGCCCAAGGGCAGCACCCTTTCAGTATGACAGAAGGCTCAGCAACGGGCTGTGGAGTCAGACAGGCCCGGGCTCACAGTCTACCCATCATGCCTCCCACCTTTGAGAGTTTGTGGGTCTGGGTTGCTGAGTGCACCCATTGCACAGCACTGGGTGACGACCAGCTCAACACAGTGCAGAGAGCACTGAGCACAGGGCAGAACCCATGTTGGTGGTGTCAGTCCTTGTTTCATGGGATCCTTGAGATCGAGGTTTTCTGTGTGATAAGAATTCTTGGCAAGATAAATCTGGTTTTGTGGTTACTGCAGAGGTTGGGGATTTCTCACTTTCTGTGGCAGCATTGATCTGCAGATGAGAAAACTGAGGTTCACAAAGAAGATGACTTTCCCAAGGCCACATGGACAGAAATCCAGGATCCAGTTCACAACCTATCATTTGAATTTGACTGATGTCCTCTTTGTTCTCAGAGTGACAACTAGGTGAGTGGTTTTACAGTTTGGGCCTCAAAAAAAGGATGGGGTTTAAGAAGTGTCCAAAAAGGCCACTAGTATCTGAGCAGGGAAGGCTCTCCCACAAACTCACAGGTGATTGTAGACAAGTGTGGAGCCAGAGGAGTTCAGAGCAGGGAGCATTCTAGAGGTCACTGCATCTTGGCTTTAAATCTCCTGGGGGCAAGAGAGGGTAGTTGTGAAGACACAGCACTGGTAGCAGCCTGGTTCCAAAACCCAGCTTGCTTCTTTCTTAGACAATTCCCTAGCTTCCCTCTGCCTTGATTCCACATCTGCAAAGTGGAAGCTAATGTAAATGCCACCCTCCTACGGTTGCTAAGAGAATAGGTGCATAGAGATTGGACAGCGACACTAGTATTTGCTACATTTATCATATGGGCAAACGGAGGCTCTAAAGCAAAGTATCACAGCAAGTTAGTAGTTGATCCATTTTGTGACTGCATCTTTCTCCTGGGAAGTTCCATATAGTTGATTAGGTTCTCTAGCAGGACTATCTCCAAACCAAGTCAAAGAGCCCTGTTTCTGAGAAAATCATGGGGGAGTGGCTAGATCTCTGACTCTTCCTGCCCAGCCCTGGGAGGACTTCCTCGACAGTGATCACCTGATGCTTTTCCTACCCTAGCATCATTAAAGACACATCCTAGCTGAAGCCCACTTCTCTCTTTCACTTCCTCAATAGCCATCCCTTGCCAATATTAGGGTTGACTGGTCAAGAAGAATGAGTTAGCCTATGCAAAGCAGGTTGCCAGGGACCTCAGGTTCCTGCTGACCCTGCCTTCATTCATGAAGAAGACAAAGGCAGGACATGCTGATGTGCAGTTGGACAATGCAGGATGGTGTCAGAACAAAATTGGACCCTGCTGCCATCACTGCCTGGGTTCTATGTTTTAAGAATCAAGACCTGGGTCCCCAGGTTTTTGTGGCTTCCTTTACCCCAAGTGGCTCTCACCAGGCCTGTTGGAGGTGGTCTCTTGGATCAGGTCCTCAATAGGCAGTGATGGGTGTTCTGCTCCATCATTGCTGTGAATATTATTCTGTGACCTATGACATGGGAGAAGAGTTGGGATATGAAATTCTAGGGTAGGGTTTCTGTATATGTACCAGTAAATGGTCTAAGTAGAGTCGGGCTTCGGTAGGAAGCTACACATAAGGATAGTCTATAGAGATGAACATGAAAATGAAGAGCATCCATCAATCCTTATACCCCAACTAGGGTCCTTAACCTTTTCTGGGTCTCTTCAAACTGTACACAAAGTCATGTGTGTGTGTCAGTACACATTTTCTGGAGAGTGTTCATAGCTTTTACCAAATTTTCATAGAGAAATTAACTTTCTCCTCCATCTCCTCCACCACCCCCTTCACAGTCCAACTCCCTCACTTTTTAAAAACATCTCTAAGAAAAACTGTCTTGAAAGGTTCTGGCTTTCAATTTAGAATATTCCAGTACATAGGGGGAATTCAGCTGAGGTCCAAGACCCTTACCCAGTCTAGAAGCCCATGAAATGGATAAAAAGTAAATAAATAAATAAATCTTAAAAAAAAAAAACAAAAACTTGTTATTTAGCTACCATGGTTAATAAAAGTCATTTTGACAGAAGAATAGATACATAGACCAGTGAAATACAATTGACAGCTCAGAAATAGACCCTCACATCTATGGCCAATCACATACTATAAACAAAAATTAACTAAAAATTGATCAAAGCCCTAAAATAAGAACTAGGACTATAAAACCCTTAGGTAAAAATGTAGGGTATCTTCAGGATCTTGTGTTATGCAATGTTAGACTCTACACCCAAGCACAATTAACCAAAAAAAAGAAAGAAGTGGCATTTTATTAAAATTGAAAACTTTGGTGCATCAAAGGAATTTACCATGAAAGTGAAATGACAATCTACATAATGGGAGAAAATGTTTCCAAACCACATATCTCATAAGGGTTTAATATCCAGAATATAGAAAAAAATCCTACAACTCAACAATAAAAAGACAAACAACCCAATTAAAAAATGGTCAAAAGACTTGAACAGACATTTCTCCAAAGAGGATAATACAAATGGCTAAAAGCACAAGAAAAGAGGCACAATATCATTAGCTATTAGGGAAATGCAAATCAAAACCACAATGAGATGCCATTTCAAACCCATAGAATGGCTACTCTTAAAAAAGCAGAATCAGGCAGCATATAAGCTGGCCTGAGAGGTGAAAGGTGACTCTGGCCAAGGCGGCTTGGCTTCCTGTGGCTCTGTATCTGAGCTTGGCAGCTTGGGGTCCTCCTTCACTGCCATCCCACATCCTGTTCAGGTTAGCTTGGACTGAGACTGTTCCCATGCCTCCGCGCTCCATGGACTAGAGAGCTTGCTCACTTGCCCATGGGAGCATCCTGGTGGAGCATCTTGTTTCTACAGGCTCCCTGGAACCACGCAGATTGGCTGGGAGATGCCGCAGAGGTGAGGTCACCGACCTTGGAAGCACTGGGCACCGCCCCGGACGGGTCTTTTTAGAGGAGGAGGTTCCTAGGTTGCCCGCGCCTCTGGAGTCCTCCTCGTTCCTGTGCTTTCCTGGTTTTCTGGCCTAAGGACGCCCAAGTGAGGAGTTGGCCTTAGTGAGAGGAACTGAGCACCTGGGGCCTGGGCATCAGGAGCCTGAGCCCCTCCTCCCAAGGTGAAGAAGACATACTACTTGCTTTTCAAGCTGCAAAGCAAGCTTTCCTGATCTGGGACTCGGGAGGACCTGCATCCTCTTTTATTTCAGATGATGCCTTCAATTCCGCCTTTATTTCCACCACAGGAATACACTTTAAGATCAAAACAGTTGAATGACAAGGAAAGAAGATCAAGCTACAGACATGGGATACAGCAGGCCAGGAGCCATTTCACACCATCACAACCTCTTACCATGGAGGAGCTGTGGGGATCATGATAGTATATGACATCACCAATGGTAAAAGTTTTGAAGACATCAGCAAATGGCTTAGAAACATAGATGATCTGGCAATGAAGATGTGGAAAGAATGTTACTAGGAAACAGTTGTGACTAGGACGATAAAAGGGTTGTACCTAAAGGAAAAGAACAGATTGCAAAGGAGCATGGCCTTTGATATTTTGAGACTAGTGCAAAAGCAGATATAAACATAGAAAATGCATTCCTCACATTAGCTGAAGATATCCTTCAAAAGACCCCTGTGAAAGAGCCCATCAGTGTAATGTAGCTGTCAGCAGTGGAGGAGGCCTGACAGTCTGGGAGAGTAAATGCTGAGTGCCCTCCCTTTCCATCAATTGCCATCCACCACTGGGTTTTCTATTCTTACGCTAAATAAACCACTCTCTCTAATTTTAACCCTAAAGATATTTTTATTTCTCATCTTAAGTCCACCTATTTTATTTATTCTCTCAACCATGACTGCTTGCTGACTATATTTTCTTCAAACAAAAAAAGTATAGAAAAATTAATGTCTGTGATTCCATTTTTAAATGTACTTGCTCAGCTCACCACTGCATTTCAGTTGTATTAGAGTCCAGTTCTTCGTATCAACATTAAAACCTACAGCAATCATTTCAACTCTGTTCTGCAAATTCTATAAGAAAATAAGTTAGAATTAACAATTTTCTTTTGTCCAACAGTGGAATTTTCTGTCATGGATAATGTGCTTGAGTCCCTATAATTTATGGACATGTGATATCAAAAGAAACAAGCAGAAGTCAGGAAAGCACTCGTTTTTACCTTGAATATGTAAATGGGGTTAATTTTGTCCTGTGCCTTATGTGGAAAAGGACGTCTTTGGTTTTACCACTTTTGTTTTGTTGGAAGCATGTGCAGGAGACACAGCAACCTAACAAACTGTTAAAATGTTTGTGATTTGCTTGGCTGTAATTTTCAAAGTAGTTAATCTAAAACAAAGGGTAATGCAGAAATAACTTTGGTTTGCTGAGTCTCATTTTAAGTAGCCTTGATATTTAAACGATTCTTGCCACTATTTCTTCTCCTTGGCCATTTTTTTTTCCTTCCTTCCCTTCTTCCTGCAGTCTGCTTTATTTGCTTCTCCCTTCCTCCACCATCTTATGGTATGAGTTATTTTTAGATGAAAGGGGAAAACAAATAGGCTTGTCAAATTTAACACAAAACACTGCTTTAACTTGCTAAGTAAACTGAAAGATAAATTCTAACTGCCTACACAGTTGATTGGTGTCTTCCTCTCATTTGCTCTCGCCACTAAAACTTATATCCCTGATTCCTGGATTCCTCATTTACTGCTTTCCTTCTATGTTCTTCTTCTTCCCTCTTTGTTCTCCTCCTTTCTATCCATTGAGTTTATGAAAGGGAAGAGTTAATTGCATGCACTAGTGTTTAGAGGGTGTTGTATTTTGTCTTTCTAATTAGGTATGTAGCCTATTCATTTTCTTAGAATAAATCTTTTTAACCTAAACTTGAATAGTCTGTTTTAGCATAACTACCTAAGGACTACGAAGAGGAAAACTGGGTTACATTTGTAAATATTCCTGTTAAGTTTCCCTCCATAGTTTTTATGTTCTTTTGAGAAAAGAATAAAACATGTTTAATTTTATTTGATTTATGACATTGCTTTCAACAAGCAAATCTTAAATGTGTAAGACTTGACTTGTATACTAATGTTGTAATTTTCCAAGTAGAAGTGTCCCTAAAGGACACTTCCTATCTGATTTTCCCCAGTAAATGCAGCAGGCAGTCTTCTAAGAGCTTCCACAATCATCTCACCATCTAAACTGGAAAGACGCATCTTTCTGCCTATACAAGCTAGTTACTAGCAGGTGGTCAGGGAAATGCTACTTTTAGGATTTCAGGAGTTCTTCAAACTGAAATCTCAATGTTCTCAGTATGAAAAACTGAGATCAGATGCTTTTGTAAGAAAAGTGCTATTCACCCAGTAAACCCAAATTAGCAACTGGGTAATGCTGGCCATATTTTGTCTATCATTTCTTTAGAAATCTGCAAGAACCTCCCATTTTCCCCTCTTTCAATAAGACAATTTAAATTTGTGTTTAACAATGACAGAATACTAAGAAGTTTGGTCCAAACCAACCATGGAGTTGAAAAAATAAAGAAAAAAAACCCCAGAAAGTTACAAGTGTTGATGAGGATGTGGAGATATTGGAACAATCATTCATTGTGGTGGGACTGTAAAATGATGCAGCTGCTTTGGAGGAGTTTGGCAGCTCCTCAGAAAGCTAAGTATAGAATTACCATATGATCTAGCAATACCAGTATTAGGGTATACCCAAAAGAATTGAAAGCAGGGAATCAAACACGTATTTGCACACTATGTTCATAGCAACGTTATTTACATTTGTCAAAAGACAGAAGCAACCCAAGAGTCTAAAGCATCTCTAAAAAAATTGTTAATAAAAAATGCAAGTCCTTACCTTTGGAATCTGGAGAAGAAAGAGCTATATAAACCTAAAGCAGACCACAGAGCAGAAATAGTAAAGTTAACTGTTTATTTGTTTACTTTCAGTCCCCCATGCCATTGCAAGCCTGAAGACGGTAGAAATCTTCTCCAACTCTTTTTCAGTGCTGAATCCCCATAACACTGAACACATATTAAATACTCAACGAATATTTGTTGAATATAATGTATTTAATTTGTGAAATC
Organism: Cabassous unicinctus; assembly: GCA_029593785.1. NCBI lineage: Eukaryota > Metazoa > Chordata > Mammalia > Cingulata > Chlamyphoridae > Cabassous > Cabassous unicinctus. The sequence goes on along the minus strand of JAQZBX010025721.1, from coordinate 6,489 downwards.
ATTTGAATTTTTGTAGCTTTAAAAGTCTATAAACATAAAGAATTTATACTGAATTTTAATTCATAAATATTTGAACACTATTATAATAAAACTAATTAAGCCTTTCACATCAAATCTTTTGCATGAATATTATAAGTAACATTATTCATAATAGTAAAAATGGGTCAACCACTGAAATGCCAATCAACTGACAAATGTATTTAAAAATGTGGTGTATCTATACAATGGATTATTATCAGCCATATAAAGTAATAAACTACTGGTACATACTACATAAAAGGATGTATGTACATAACAATGATATGGTAGGTGAAAGAACAAGGACCAACGCCAAACATTATATGGTGACAAATATTTGAAGAGTGCAGACAGAGACAGAAAGTAGATGGGTAGTAGCTAGAGTTTGCAGAAAGGAGATGGGAGGGAAAGAGGCATTATAAGGACCAAGGATTTCTTTTAAAAGAAATTTTCTGAAATTAGATAATGGATTGTTGAACAACCTTGGAAATAAACTAACCCCCCCCTAAAAAAAATTCACATCTGTCCCACATGCAAGATACATTCACCCCATCCTAGCATCTCCAACGTTTTAAACCATTACTGCATCAACTTTTTTTTTTTTAAAGATTTATTTACTCCCCTGCCTCCCCATTTTTTGTGCTCACCGTCTGCTCTCTGTGTCTGTTCATTGTGTGGTCTCTGTGTCTATTCGTCTTCTTTTTATGAGACACCCAGAACCGAATCCAGGACCTCCCATGTGGGAGGGAGGCACCCAATAGCTTGAGCCACCTCTGCTCCCTGCATCTCCTCGTTGCACCAGTCTGTTGTACCAGCTCGCTCTCTTGTTCATCTTCTTTAGGAGGCACTGGGAACTGAACCTGGGACCTCCCATGTGGTAGGTGGGCACCCAACTGCTTGAGCCACATCTGCTTCCCTATGGCATCAACTCTTAAGTTCAAGTTTTGTTTTTTTTCAAGTCTTACCTAAATACTGTTAGCGTAAATGTCAGAAATCTTATCATCTAAATGAGATTTCTGTGATATTCTGGATATGATCCATCCTGGTGCAAAATTCCTTTCCATGTATGGATCAGTGAACCTAGAAATAAGGTATCTCTAAATATAATATCAGAGTAAGAAAGGTATAGGATATTCAGACCCATTCCAAAAAGGGGAATTTGGAAAAAATAAAAGTATCATTGGTAAAAGGCAAGTTAAAAATTGAGGAGGAAAATTACTTTAGATTTCAAGGCCTGGGAATCATTCTCTGTGGCTGTTGGCTCTGCCTTTGGACACACAGCAGCATCATCCATGTAGGCTTGTCCTCTGAGACATTCTTCTTTTTTCTTGAAGGGCACAAAATGTCTGCAGTGGAAAAGCTCCACTAACCCACTCTTGCTTGCAGGATCTAGAGAGTCCACAAGCCTGTTTCACCTTGTCCAACCTGTCTGTTCCAATCAGTTCAAGCTGGGAGTATTTGCATTCAATAAATATCCTCACAAATCTCATTGCTATTCCATGAATGTGACAGCGTTCACACATTAGTCAAGAGGTCTTCAAGAGATCTTTCCTGGCTAACCCCACTTCATCCTGCCTTCTGCTGAAATGGGTGATTGTATCCATTAGACACAGGCAAAATGTTGTCCTGGCATGCCCTTGTCCCTCTGTCCATGCACACCAGTGAATTTCCTAACATTAGCACTTTTTGTGATCAGGAAGGAGACTGAGAACATCCTAAATCATCAAGTGCTGGTTGCTTTCATTTTCACATTTCTGTCCTCAGTTTCTCTCTGGCCCCTATATGTTGTTAACATAGCAGCAAGGAGAAGCAGGGATCATCTTTACTTTTAACAATGTCTTTGGAAATCTTACCTAATTACTCAAGAGACTGGGCATCACCATCCTCAAATCCTCAAGACTAAGGAATGAACAAACATAAGGAGAAATGCAACTATGGACTAAAGTAGACTTATTATTCAAGCAATGGAAGAACTTATATCTTGATATAAAGGCAGTGGTCACCAGAGGTTCTGAACAGAGGGAGAGGGAAGAATAGGTGTAACATGGGGCATTTTAGGGACATTGGAATTGTCCTAAATGACAATGCAATGATGGATACTGGTCATTATACATTTTGTCAAAATCTATAAAATTGTGCGTTGCAAAGTGTAAACTATAATTTAAACTATAGACCATGGTTAGAAGCAATACTTCAATATGTGTTCATCAATTGTAACAAATGTACCACGCAAGTGAAAGATGTTGTTAATGGAGGAAGGTGCGGGATAAAAAAAAATTGAAAAAAGAATATTTACAGTTTCTGCTTTCCATACAGTAATGGAAATGAATGAAGACTCACTCTCTGTCACTTTATAAAAAGGATCACCTCTACTCTAGTTTCCAGCCAATCAAAGTATTCCTCATTTCCTTCTGAGACCTCAACAGATGCACCTTTGATGTCTGCATTAATAATAGTGGTCTCCTTTTTTTTTCTTTATTTTTAAAGAAACTTTAGATTATGTAAATGTTACATCAAAAATATAGGAGATTCCCATATACTCCAACCCCTTCTCCCCCACACTTTTCCCTCAACATCTTTCAATAGTGTGGTACATTTGTTACAATTGATGAACACATATTGAAGCATTGCTACTAACCTAGGTCTATAGTTTACGTTATAATTTACACTGTGAAATGAACAATTTTATAAGTTTTGAAAAAATGTATAATGACCTGTATCCATCATTGCAATGTCATGAAGAACAATTCTAATTCCAATGTCCCCAAAATGCCCCGTGTTGCACCTATTCTTCCCTCTCCCTCCATTCAGAACCTCTGGTGGCCATTGCCTTTATATCAATAATACAAGGTCTTCCACTGCTAGAATAATAAGTCTACTTTAGCTCATAGTTGCATTCCTCCTTTTGTTTGTTCATTCCTTCATCTTGAGGATTTGGGGATGGTGATGCCCACTCTGCTTCTGATTGAGAGGGTGCTTGGATCCCATGGGTTAGGTGGGTGGAACAGTCTTGCTTGCAGTTGTAGATAATCCTTTTTTTGAGATGGGCATTGTCCAATTGTCCATCATCATCCTTTTGTAAGTTTTCCTGAGTGAGTCCAATGAACCAGAGAGTATGTATTGGCTGCAATTCTGCTGAAATTCAGGGCTCAACTGGCATATGTACAGACTGAAGATTTAAGTCTCTGGGACATATTTTTAACAGATATAGTATTAATTATAGGTTCAAATAAAAGGAGCAGAAGAACCATGTGTAGGAAAATTATAAATTAGTCTCACTCTGATACATTGGGGAGATACCATATACTCCCAGATAAGGCCCACTCTGGAATCTCGGTGGAGCTTCAACTCCTACTCTACAGCTCAATGGACTCACCCAGGACATCTGGCAGGGAGATGATGATGGACTACGGCCATCCCAGGAAATGGATAGAGTCTGCAGCTGCAGGCAGGATAAACCCATCCATCTTATCCATGGGATATAAGCCCCCTCTCAATTGGAGGTGGAGTGGGCATCACCATCCCAGACACCTCAGGATTTGAGGAAGAGCTATGGACTAGAGTGGACTTACTGATATTCTGTTATAGACATATTGTGATTCAAGCAATGGAAGAAATTACAATATTAATGTGGAGCCAGTGGCCACTGTATGCTCTGGGGTGCAGGGAGAGGGAAAAGCAGTTGTAATACAGGGACTTTTTCAGGCCTTGGGAATTATCCTGAGTGACATTGCAATGACAGATATAGGCCATTTTATATCATCATATAACATGCAGAACTGTGTGGGAGAGAGTGTGGTCTACAATGTGAACTATGGTCCATGCTTAATAGCAAAGCCCCAGGATTTGTATATCCATTGCAGTTGAAGTGCCACACTAATGAAGGATGTTTATGTAGGAGGTTGTGGGAGGTATGGGAGGTAGGGCATATGGGGATCCCTATATTTTTTGTGTAACATTTATGTAATCTAGATATCTTTAAAACAAACAAACAAGCAAAAAACATACGGGATGCAAAAAAAGAAAAAAAAAGATAAGGCCCACTGACAGGGTGCCAATTTCCAGGAGTTGTCTGCCCTGCCTATAGTGTCTAGATGTCTCTAGAGCCCTCCAGAGCACCCCTGCTTGAAGCATTGTTTACTGTGGCAGTCAGTGCAATCCTCCTGAGTGTGCATAAGCCTAACCTCTGGAATGACCCTCCTGATTCACTTTGAAATCTCTTAGCCATAAAAACTCATTTGCATTCAGTATTTTCCCCTTTTGGTCAAGGTCTTTCTTCAAATGCACTGTTAGTTGGTGCTTTGTAATAATCCCTCAGTGCCAGGGAGGCTCATCCCTGGGAGTCATGTCCCACTCTAGGGGGAAGGCAGTGAGTTTATATGCTGAGTTTGGCTCAGAGAGAGCCCACATTTGAGCAACAAGGAGGGTTTCAGAAGGTAACTCTTAGGCAATATATATTACTAGGCTAAGTTTCAATTTCACAAGAACAATGTTCATAAGACAAGCATCAATATCAATGGCCTGGCATATTGGTCTGTCCTCCTTTGCCAGGCACTGCTCATGTATTCTGGAGATACTTGCTGCTCTATTACAGAATGTAGCAGGACTCCCCAGGATAGGAATTTCAATATTCCATCAGTTATTGTGTGGGTCTCCATCCACCAGGACAACACTCCATGACCACATGAACACATTCATATTCCATAGAGGAATGCCCCAGGTTCACCTGTCCCCACACATCACCCCACCACTGACACCCCACACCAGTAATCCCCCCCGTCACAGTCGCAACCTTTCTACAATCCAAAACCCCCTAACAGACAAAGCCAAAATGTATTTTTGGCATTTTGGTTTCATCACCATAAGATCTTTTATCTTTTATGTATATTGACAATTTCTTCCATATGTTCGCCCTGTGTCTTTTTATTTTCCCCTTTATGTTCAAAGAAGCTTTAGGTTACAGAAAAGTCATATAGAAAAAATAGGGGATTTAATAAAGGTCTCTTAAATGCAATCTAGGCTTTTTATATCCTGCATCTCAAAAGTTTTCCAGCCTTTACTCATTGCCATTTTTGAAAGTCACCTGCACATTTTTAGGTATTGGCTTTAGTGTCACCTCACTTCACTATACCAATGTCTGTATTCATTCTCCAGGGTTGCTAAATCAAATGACCAGAAACTTGGTGACTTAAAACAGCAAACATGGATTTTCTCAAATTTCTGACACCAGAAGATCGAAATCAAGTTCCTATAATGTGAGTTCCTTATTCAGGCACTGAAGAAGAGTTTGTTTCATGCCTCTCTTCAAGCTTATGGTTGCTCCAAGTGTTCTATGCCATTCTTTGGCCTGTTGACACATCACTCCAAACTCAGCCTGTCTTTGCATGATCTCTCCAGAATTTCACTGTGTCTTTGTCTTCATGTTGTGGTCTCCTTGGTGTCTCTCTCTTGTTTACCTGTTCTTTGTGTGTGAGGATGCTCCAGCATTGCATAGGTACCACAATATTCCAGGATGATGTCACCCTGAGATCCTCAATTCTGTCACAGATTTTGTCATATAAGAAAATATTCACAGGTTCTGGAAAGGCATCATTTGGGGGTCACCATTAGCCCTCTGAACCCTACCATAGGGTCCTCCTCAAACAAGGAGGAGTGAACTACTAATCCGTACTGTAATATGGATCAACGTTGAAAACATTGTGCAAAGTGATAAAATCCAGTCACAGAAGTGCACGTATTATATGACTCCACTCATTAGAAATGTAGAATAGGGAAATCGATGTAGAGAAATATATAAGTGGCTGTTTGGGAGAGGGAGAAGTATGAGGATAGGGAGATAGTAGCTAAATGGTTCTGTTACCTCTTTCTGAAGTAACATTAATTTAAGTGGAAGAAACCAGACAGTAATACTACATAATTTATGATTCTGTTTATATAAAATGTAAATATAAATAAATTTATAGGGATAGAATTAGATTAGTGGTTATGTAGGGTTGGTGGAGAAGAGAGGGATCAAGAGCTGACTGCTAAGGAGCATGGGTTTTTCTCTTTGGAATAATGAAAATGTTTTAAAATTAATTTTTGTGATGAATTCACAACTCTGTGATTATACCAAAAGCCTTTGACTGTACATATTGTATGGATTGTATGGTATGTGATTATATCTCAATAAAATTGCTATTATAAGAAAATAGAACTTTTACTTTGTTTCTTTTACAGTAGTAATATTTAAAATATTTTCTTGTTGTAAAGTGAGCATTTCTGTTTCTTTAGGGAGCAATTTATTCACTTAAGTTTATGAAATAATACTGATTATTGCTTTTGTTTATAGATTATAGACTCACCTAAAGTTTTCTAAAAATTTTAACTATTATAATGAAAGTGGGAAATATTTTCACAGAATTTCAACCTTTCTTCTCCATACAGTATTTTTTAAATTTGCAGTTGAATTTTTCAATCATTTTTCTTTGC
>JAQZBX010025720.1:0-29360 GCA_029593785.1 Cabassous unicinctus | reverse complement strand
TTTTTATGATTTATTCTCACTTTACTCCCTATTTTATTAAAACAGTATACTTTCTACTTTACATATCAGTTATTAGTTATCACTCTCTAGATTAGTCATATATATACCACCGCAAAATATGCAAGGCATCTGAACACCCTATTTCCTGTGCTGTTAAAATTGAAGAGTCAGAGGGCATTGTTCTCCAATATTTAAAACTAAAAGGACTTACTAAATCAATATAAAAAGATCTATTGAAAGAATGTTTTGTTTTACACAGTGAAGAGTACAAGCTTTCAAAAGATAAAACATGTTCCTAATAAAAATGAATTATAAAGTCACCTAAGAAAGTAAGTTCACTCTTTATGAGCCATTTCCTTTCCTCTGACCTCTTGAGGAAACTTTGTAATTTATCAAACTTACACTACCATGCAAGAAGAAAGAAACAATATATGTTTAAATCATTTGTCTGTTAGGTATTATTATTAGTGAGAGTATTTGATATGCTACTCAATTGTCTCTTAATATGTTGGAGCTATAAAAGTAATCTAATGTCATCAGCTAGCCATCAACACCTTTATACTAGAGAGAATGAAATACTGTGAAAATCAGTGAAATCAAAGTGTTTTTCATGATTTATCTCACCTGCATTGAAATTGACTTTATAAGGAAGAAAGGCTAAGTAAATACCACATGCATATCTAGGAATTTATCATTTTTCAAATCCTTTCACCTGTGTTTCTTGTTTAAGCTTTACAACATCTTGTCAAATAGGCAAGAGGGGCATAAATATCTTCATTTTAATTTAGACTCAGAGCTTTGCCTAATTAAACGGGCTGAGATTTGGATTCAGTGTTCCTATCTTTATACTTTGAACTTCAGAGTCTAAAAGGCCCACTTATTTGAAAAAAAAAAAAAAAAGAAATTGACAGAAACATTTTATTAAATTCCAAATTTTCAGGCAGTCAACAGAATAAAAAATCAATTTTCAAACTCTAGTGCTATGATTATAATGTCAATTTATTTGGAAAATATCAAGGAAAGAAATTCTTAATCTCTTTAACTGTATCATGGATCTTATTTTATTTAGCTGAAATATGAGGGATTGAGAGATTTTATGGTATATTTATATCAGAAATTCTAAATTTCTCATATTAAGAGTTTAAATGCATCTCAAATTTAGGAGGAGAAATTATTTGGCATTTATTCTTGATAAAATTATTGGCAGTTCTGATTTTTCCCCACCTTATAATAAATAAAAGCATAAGTGATTGGGGGTATGTGAACAGCAATTAAAATTATTACCACTCTGAACTCTACCAATGGTATAATATAACCTCAAATGTTTTAAGTCTAATGTACTGTTGCATTTGTGCCAGGTATACTCTGGAGTGATAGATTTGCTATATAAATGCATAAATAAAATATAATGCATAGCTATTTTGTGGCATTATGATTTATAACATGGACATTTCAGACCTCTTGGGAAAGTCAATAACCGAAGTCACAATATAAACTCAAATAACTTACATTTGTTGTTCTTGTCCTTTGTTTTAACTTTTGTATATTATTTTCTAACAAAAGAAATGGTTTTGTGGAAATTGGATTGGGTCATTTTTATTCCTCAAACTATGTTTAGTCAGGCAGTGTTAAAAACTCAAATCAAACAGCAATGTGTCTACCAGTTGCCCAGGATCATTTCCTCATTCTCAACACTCTTTAGCATTTCTCTTAATGGAATCAAGCAGTCCTTGGTTCCTGCTTTGAATTTACACTCAAAGTTTTGCTTACACAAAAGAAAGACAAACCCAGATTGCCCGCCTCCTGTGCTCCCTGGCACAGGAAAACATGCAAGGGCATGAGCAACCGATTTAAAGGTTATTGTCTTCTGCCTGTCTGAATCCAGTGCTTTTCTCCTCATGCTGTTGTCTTTCTAAAGAAGGTAATGTCAACCTCCTTCAATTTTTTTTACCTTGCTCCACTGCCTTGGTTGTTTTCTCTTCCTTCTTTACAGGTACAGCTGCAAAGCAAAGATAAGGTTGAAATAAGAGTTCCAGATAGAAATGCTACTTCTGCTCAAAAAATAAATAAAAGTGTTTCTGAACTCTTTCAGTGTCAAGTATTTTTTTTTTCAAAACAAGGATTTTAAAGCTTTTTCATCTTTTCACATTTCTCTATAATTCAATTGAAACCAATTTAAAATCTAATCTTAAAGAATTAGACTACTTTTTCCATGCTCTTTTCTACTTTATTCTTTTATATTCTGCATTGACAAATAAGCCCTACAAACAACTCCACTTGACAGGACTATGATTAATTGACTTACATTCCAAGTTATTTCTAAAGCCAATTTGTATCTGGAAAATGTCAACTAGATGTTCCTTTAAATTCAAGCTTAACACAGCTTAATCAATTGAAAGGACTGTGTAGTCATGCTTGAGAGCCATTTAACTATGAATCGAAAGAAGCCATCCCACATCACAGATAACCAAAAGAGAAATAAGAGTATCATTTGGGTGCTGCATCCCCTGCACTATGTTTTCTCTAAGATTTATTGTTCTCAGTGGAGTAGTCATTGCTTACCTATTTATACATCAAAACAGTAAAACTTACGAGCACAAAAATTCAGTGCAAGTCAATGAAATAATTGATTCAAATACAGATCATCTGAGTATGCTAAAAACATTAGATGAAAGGTGGATAGAGAACTGGATATTGCCATCATGTCAAAGTGTCATCCACAGAGAATTGCAAGGGGGAAAATGTGACTTTGAGGTGAAGAAATGTGACCATCACCAATTTAACACAGTGATATGACTAAGAGCCATTCATAGTGGGACATCCAGTCATCCTGTGCCTCCTGATGAGATACAAGATAATGTGTACAGTGTCACTGTGAAGTAGTCTTGCCAAAACATGCAATTGGAATCCAATCAAGTCATAGATATAGCTTTCCCTTTAATAAAAAACAGGGGATACAAAAAAAGAAACAATCAGACCAATTAAATGTCTACAACGTAACAGGCCTGAGGTTTCCAAGTCAGTGCCATTAGCAAGAAAGGAAGAAAGAAAGGAAGAAAAGAAAAAAGGAAGAAAGAGAGAAAAGCAGAGGAAGGAAGGGAGAGGAAGAAGGAGGGAGGGATGCAGGAAAGGTGGGAGAGGGAGGGAGGAAGGAAGGAAGAGAGATGTGGTGAATTTGATATTTGATTATATATGGTTCAAAATAATGCTGAGACAAGAGAAGCTGAATATTCATGGGTTTCCAGGAAGAGGAAAAAAATGCGAATTCCACAGTATCTTGGTTATAGTAAATAACATTCTTCCTGGGCCTAGAGCCTAGGTATAACTTGTAGTGCATAATAAATTTGAACTTCACAAAAGCATTATTTTATCTTACTCAAATCATTACCCCAAAGATATAAAAACATATGACTCTGAAATGAGGAAGGCATTAAATGAAAAGGTAAATAAATATTTATGAGGCTCACAAGTCCCACCTGTAGAGAAATCTTATAAAAATGAAGGCATTTTAGGGTGAATGGCAAAGAGTATTGTGCTCCTTATTTTGCTCTCCTTTTAAAACCAGAGTCAGTGTTAGGTTAGGGTGGTGGGAGAAGGATGGTAACTTGGCTTTCATCTTGTCAAAATGGCAGGAGTCCTAGGAAACTACTGGTTTGAAGAATTCTAGGAACTGAATTACGACAAGGACAGAAATGTGTGGTTTAGCCAATTTAATAACTGTGGTGGGACCATCTCATTACATCCACCATATTCTCTTGAAGAGCAAATGCGATTCTGATTACTCTAGGGGATCATGTGTCCTAGAAAATGCAAAGGTTTTAGAGGATGCATTCCAGTTTTGCCATTAATTGCTTATAAATGAGAATGCTTTGTTTAACTTTGAGCCTAATTATAAGTTTAAACATACAGATAATTATACCTAGTGCACAGAATTGTTTTGAGGTCTAGGTGAAAACAGTTTAAAGAAGTCAGTTCAGTGGCAAGCACATAACAAGTGCTCAATACATAGTTATTATTTTATTTACTCTGTCTAAAACATGATTATTTCCCCTCACAGGCTAACTACTTGTGATAGTTTCTTTCATGTGTCAAGTTGGTTAGGTCCTAATGTCCAGTTGTTTGGTGAAACACTGGCCAAGATGTTATAAATATTGGTAGCATTTACATTGTAGACACATTGTAGTTAGCAACAATCTGTTGTCTTTAAGTAACAGAAATTATCCTCAGTAATGTGATTGGGCCTCTTCCAATCACTTGGAGGCCTTAAGAGCAAGTATCTGAGGGTTCCAGAAAGAAAAAGGTATTCTGCCTCAAGACTACACTATCTACTCCTCCCTGAGTTTCCAGCCTCTTGACCTCCTCTACAGATTTTGGACTTAAGACATCATCACTTATACCAGAATTTCCAGCCTCCCTGTTAGCTCCACATGTCTCAAACTTGCCAGTCTCAACAAACTCATGAGCCAATTCCTTAACAAAAAACTCTCATAAAACACACACACACACAAACAAATATATTTTATTGGTTCTGTTTTTCTAGAGAACCCTGACTGGTATACTCCTATGTATTTTTTCAATATTAATTTAGGAACCAAATACTTTAAAAAAAAATTAAATTTCAAATCTAAAAATAATATAGAGAAAAATCATAGACTGCAATGGGAAATTTCACTAGATGAGCTTGACACCTAAAGAACAAGTAACTAGAAAACTGGAAAATATATCTGTCAAAAAAAACCTGGGATTCAGCACAGAAAGGCAGAAAGATTAAAAATTCAGGGGGAATTGTGGGAAGATGGTGTCAGAGTTGCCAGGCAGGGCTCAATGCTCTTACAAAAACAATGGAGAAAGAGACAAAAGTTATCCAAGGGACCGGCTTTGGGGGTCAGGAAACCAGGACAGTGCTTCACAACTCCCAGGAGGGTGAGGGACAGAGAGATGAAGAACCTGAAATAACAAATGTGAGTTACCAAACCACATGGTTGCCTGGAAAGGCCCTCCACCCCCACACCCAAGATATTAAGCTGGGGTAAAACCCCTGGCTCACTGCAGCTGAGCGAGAGGGGAACAGACATCTTCCTCAATGTCAGTTGTTACAAGGGAAAAGGGAGGGGTAGTCAGGGGGGTTTTCTTCAGTGAATTTGGCCAGCAGAGCTCACTTTGAATCTCAGCTCTGACCAGACCAAAATACAAGAAAACGGAGCTTGAAACACCTCTGTGGAAAGGTGCATCAATGATTACCATCTGCTGGCTGCTCTGGAAATTGCATGGACAAAAACTGCTTTTAGTCCTCTCTGTATCCTAACTCCTGGGAGAAAATCTGCACACCATTAGTGAGTCCCTGGCACTATTTTAATAATTTAAGCTGGGCTATTTTAAAGACTCAAAATAAGTTGAAACAAAGATCAAAGAAGAGCTGTGGGAAAAAAAAAAACAATAAGCAAGAGAGAGAAATTAGCCATCAGAGTAAATTCACCAACATATTCAAATGGCTAGACATCAGCAAAAAGTTACAAATCATACTAGGAAACAGGAAGCAATGGCCCAGCCAAAAGAACAAACCAAATATCCTGAAGAGATACAGGATTTAATACAATTAATCAGTGATAATCACACAACTCTCCTAAATCACTTCAAAGAATTTAAAGAAAATATGACTAAAGAGATAAAGGATGTTAAGAAGACCCTGGGTGAGCATAAAGAACAATTTGAAAGCCTACAAATAAAAGTAACAGACCTTATGGGAATGAAAGACATGATGAATGAGATTTAAAACATAGTGGCATATAAGAGCAGATTTGAATTGCTTGAAGACAGAATTAGTGAATTTAAAGACAGAACATCTGAACTGGAAAAGAGAAGAGAACAGAAAGAGAAGGGAATGGGAAAAAATGAAACAGAGTCTCAGGGAATTAAATGACAATATGAAACACATGAGCATGTGCATTAACGGTGTGCCAGAAGGAGAAAAGAATGGAAAAGGGACAAAGGAATATTTGAGGAAATAATGACTGAAACTTCCCAACCCTTATGAAAGACATAAATATCAATATACAAGAAATACAATGCACCCCAAACAGAATAAGTGTGAATAGACCTACCCCAAGACACCTGCTATTCAAAATGACAAATATCAGAGATAAAGAGGATTCTGAAAGCATCAAGAGAAAGGCAAAGCATCACATACAAGGGAAACTCTATAAGATTAAATGCCAACCTCTCATCAGAAAACATGGAGGTAAGAAGCAAGTGGTATGATGTATTTAAAGTATGGAAAGAAAAAAACTGCTAGTCAAGAATTCTGTATCTAGCAAAACTGTCCTGCAGAAATGAGGGTGAGTTCAAGGTCTTCACAGGCAAACAAAAATGTATAGAATATGTTACCAAAAGACCAGAATTACAAGAGATACTAAAGATAGTGCTGCATTCTGAAAGGAAAAAACAAGGGTGAGGGACTTGGAGAAAATTGTAGAAATGAAGATTATTAGGAAGGGTAAATTAAGGATAAAAAGACAGACAATAGTACGACCTGACAACAGAAAGCCAAAGGACAAAATGGATGAACTAAGTAATGCCTTTACAGTGATGACATTGGATGTTAAATGCTTGAACTCCACAATCAAAAGGCATAGACTGATAGAATGGGTAAAAATACGAGCCATCTATATGTTGTCTACAAAAGACTCACCTCAGATGTAAAGACACAATAAAGTTAAAAGTGAAAGGTTGGAAAAAGATATTCTATGCAAATAGTAACCAAACAGAGGTGGAGTAGCAATACAAATATTGGAGAAAATAGATTTTAAATGCAAAACTGCTCTAAGGCATGAAGAAGGTCATTATGTAGAAATAAAAGTGAAGAGATTGAAACAGTCATCAAAAACTCCCAAAGATGAAAAGCCCAGGACCAGATGGCTTCACAGGGGAATTCTACCAATCATCCAAAGATGATCTAATACCAATTTTGCTCAAGCTCTTCCAAAATGTTGAACAAGAAAGAATGCTACCAAATTCATTCTATGAAGCCAACATCACATTAATAACAAAACCAGATAAAGATACTATGAAAGAAGAAAATGACAGACCAATATCTCTAATGAATATAAATGCAAAAATCCTCAACAAAATACTTACACACAGAATCCAAATGCACATTACAAGAATTATACAGCACAATCAAGTGGGTTTTATCTCAGGTATGCAAGGGTGGTTCAACACAAGAAAATCAATTTGTGCAATAAACCACATTGATAAATTGAAGAAGGAAAATCACATGATCCTCTTGATTGAGGCAGAAAAGGCATTTGACAAAATACAGCACCCTTTCTTCATAAAAACACTCCAAAAGACAGGAATAAAAGAAGCTTTCTCAGTATGGTAAAATGTATATATGAAAAACCTACAGCTAGCATAGTACTCAATCGTGAAAGACTGAAATCTTTCCCACTGCCATCGAGAACAAGACAAGGATGCCCACTGTCACCACTGTTATACAATATTCTGTTTAAGTTCTAGCTAGAGCAATTAGGCTAGCTAAAGAAATAAAAGGCACACAAATAGGAAAGGAAGAAGTAAAACTTTCACTATTTGCTGATGATATGATTCTATATCTAGAAAATCCTGAAAAATCCACAACAAAGCTACTAGAATTAATAGGCAAGTTCAGCAAAGTGGCAGGATACAAAATTATTATGCAAAAATCAATAGCATTCTATTCACTACTAATGTGCAATCTGAGGAGCAAATCGAAAAATATTCCATTTATGATAGTGATTAAAAAATCAAATATTTAGGAATAAAGTTAACCTAGGACAGAAATGACCTGTATTCAGAAAACTACAAAGCATTGCTAAAAGTGTGTCCATGGATTGGACGACTAAAAATCGTTAAGATGTCAATTCTACCCTAACTGATTTAAAGATTCAATGCAATCCCAATAAAAAACCCCAACAGCCATTTTTGCAGAAATGGAAAAGCCAATTATCAAATTTATTTGGAAGGGTAAGGGGCCCGGATTAGTCATAAATATCTTTAAAAAGAATGACGTTGGAGGACTCTCACTTCCTGACTTAACTAGAGTGGTAAAACCAGCGTGGTACTTGCATAAAGACAGACGGATTGGCCAATAGAACCGAATCGAGAACTCAGAAATAGTCGCTCACAGCTAGAGTCAAGTGATTTCTGGCAAGGCTGGTAAGCCCACCCAGCTGGGCCAGAACAGTCTATTCATTAAGTAGTGCAGGGAGAACTGGATAGCCATATCCACAAGAAAGAAAAGGGACCCCATCACATACCTTCTGAAAAATTAACTCAAAATAGTTCAAGAGTCTAAATATAAAAGCGATAACCATATATCTCCTAGAAGAAAATGTACAAAAACATCTTCAAGATCTTGTGATAGGCAGTAGTTTCTTAAACCTTACACCCAAAGCATGGACAACAATAACAACAAAAATAGATAAATGGGACTTCCTCAAAATTTATCACTTTTACACCTCAAAGGACTTTGTCAAAACGGTGAAAAGGCAGCCAACTCAATGGGAGAAAATATTTGGCAATCATATATCCAATAAGGGTTTAACATCCATGATATATAAAGACATCATACAACTCAACAATAAAAAGACAAAATACCCAGTTAAAAAATGGGCAAAAGACTTGAAACGACAATTGTCTAAAGAAGAGATACAAATGGTGAAGAAACACATTAAAAAATGTTCTACATAGAGATTGGGGAAATGCAAAGCAAAACTTCAGTGGGTCTCATTTCACACCTATTAGACTGGTGTGACTATTAAGAAGTTGGGAAACTGTAAATGTTGGAGAGGATGTGGACAGATAGGAATGCTTTTTCATTGTTGATGGGAATGTGGAATGGTACAGCCACTGTGGAAGACTGTTTGGCAGTTTCTAAAGAAGTTGAATATAGACTTGCTATGTGACCTGGCCCACCATTGCTAGGTATATACCCAGAAGAACTGAGCAATGACACGAATAGACATCTGCACACTGATATTCATAGCGGCATTATTCACGATTGCTAAAAGCTGGAACAATCCAAGTGTCCATCAACTGATGAATGGAGAAACAAATTGTGATGTATACATTTGATGAAATATTATGCAGTGATAAGAAGAAATGAAGTCATGAAGCATATGACAACATGGATGAATGTGGAGAACATTATGTTGAATGAAGCAAGCCAGACACAAAAAGACAAATACTGTATGATTATGTTATTATGATCTACATATATTACGTAAACTCGTGGAATTAAAAATTAGAAAATAGAATGAGAGTAGAAAATGGAAAGCTGATGGTTAATCTGTGCAGAATTGGTTAAAAGGTTGTAAAACTTTGGAAATGAATGGAAATAGTGAAAGCACATCATGGTGTTTGTAACTAGCAGAGCTATTACACGGTTATGGCAATGGTTGAAAGGGAAAGTCTAAGGACATGTATATTACTAGAAGGAAAGTTAAAAAATATAACATGGGATATAACATAGTGAAACCTCATGTAAATCATGAATATGGGTGATATTGCATATATGACTGTTTTTACAAAATATAAATATAAATAAACTAGAGAGAAGAAACAGAATAGCAGCTATGTATGGCAAGGGAAGCATAGAGAGATTGAGAGGTGATGAGTTTTGTTTGTTGTTTGGTTGGTTTAGCATTATTATTACTAGAATAATAAAAAATGCTCTAAAAATGACTGATGTGATGAATACAAATACCACTTATTGTACACCTTAGATGGATTTATATTTTATTAATATTTATCAATAAAACTGATTTGTTAAAAAATTTTAAAATGCATTATCTGAATCCAATCACTAATAAACATCAGATAACTTAAATTGAAGGGGGTTAAAAAAAAATAACTGTCCTGTGCTCATCAAAAATGTCAAGGTCACAAGAAACAAAGACTAAAGGACTATTCATGATTAAAGGAAACTAAAGAGACATGATACCTAAATGTAACATGTGATCTTGGATCAGATCCTAAACCAGAAAATTTTAAAGAAAATATCAGGACAATTGAAGAAATATGCATATGATTGTAGATAATATTGTAGATAAAAATAATAATGTATCAATGTGAAATTTCCTGATTTTGGTAACTATGATGTGGTTAAGAGAATGTACTTATTCTTAAGAAATATATACTGAGGTATTTAGGTGTGAAAAAGCAACTTACTCTCAAATGTTCAGAAAAATAATATATATACAGAGAAAAAGAAAGTGATAAAGCAAATGTAGTAAAATGTTAACAATTGGGGAATCTTGATGAAATGTATATGGAAGGTTTTGTTCTATTCTTGCAACTTATCTGTAAGTCGGAAATCATTTTTTAAAAAAGTTACCAAAAAATCAAGTTACCCTCTTGCATAGTCAAAAAAAAAACAAAAACAACAAAACATGAGTTTAACAGACGTAGAGGATCGAATAAAAAAGTTGAACATAAACCTGATTGGAGCTTTAAAATAAAAGAATAAAGAGAATGAAGAAGAAAAAATATTTTAAGAGATAATAATTAAGACTTTTCCAGATTTGTGGACACTAATCCTTAGATTCAGGAAGCAAGAGAAATCCTAAGCAGGGAAAGGATGTACCCATTAAATAATTGAATATTTTAAAAAATATTCAATTTTTAAATTTTTAAAAAATATTTTAAAAGATTAAAAAATATATAATAAATACAGATATTACAGTAAAATTTTACATATTAAAAGGCACAAATACAAAACTAATTTTGAAAACTATTATTCTTACTCAGAGGTGCATTGTAGTATCACATTGTGAATTTCATTTGAATTTATTATATTTAATGATGTTACAAACATTTCATATCCTTATTGGCATTTGAATATACTCCTTTGCGAAGTGCCTTTTCAAAGCTTTTGCCACATTTCTTTATGTGATCTCTTTCTTTATATTATTGATTTGTATGGATTCATAATATACTCCAAATATGAGTATTTTATATAGTGCAGATATCTTCTCTCACTAGCAAGTATACTATCTTGGTAATGTGTTCTAATTAAAAGAAGTTTTTAATTTTAATGAACTCCAATTTATCAATATTTTCCTTTATGGTTAATGCTGTTTGTGATCTCTTTAAAAAATATGTCCCTTTTCCAAGAGCATAAAGATACTTTTCTACATTTTTGCAAGTAGCATTATATATTTTTAACCTTTCAAATTTAGGTATAACAATTCAACTTGAATTATTTTTTGTGTGTGATGTGAGAAAGGGTATATAGTTCATTTTTCCCATATAGCTATCAATTGATCTTGAACCATTTATTGGAGAGAATGTGATTTCTCCCCCCGCTCCTGGTCACAACTAGAATACTGTACATTTGTGGGTCTGCTTCTCAAATTTTCTACCATTCCATTGGTCCATTTATCTACCTTTGGTTAATACCACATGATACCCATTACTTTAGCTTTAAAATAGTTATTAATATTTGGTAGTACGAACCACTCAGTTTGATCCTAATCATGATTGTCTTGGATATTCTTGCTCCTTTTATTTTACATAAAATTTACATCAGCTTATCAATTTAATCAAACACAAAGCAATAACAAAAATCCTGTTATGTTTTTTATTTGGAGTACAAGGATTTAATTTACAATTAATTTATCGATTAATTGGAGAAGATTATCAATACACAATTGAATCTTCTAATCAGTGAACATATAATATCATTCCATTTATTTAAATATTCTTTAGTTTCTCTCACTAATATGCTGGAGTGTCATGTGTAGGAGGTTTGTGTGAAGTTTTGTTGGATTTATTTCTATGATTTATTATTTTTATGTTTATTTTATGGATTTTGATGCTATTGAAAGTAGAGCATTGTTTTATTAATCTTTTACTTTATTTCTAAAATTTTGCTGTTGCTTTTTAAATACAATTACTTTGTATATTGACCTTATACAGCAAACTTGCTAAATCCACTTCTTTTAACTGGAAATACTTAATCTGTAGAATCTTTTGAATTTTGCAAGTAGATAATTATGTTATTAGCAAATTATAGGTTTTATTTCTTATTTTCTATTCTTGTATCTATCATTTCTTTTTCTTGCCTTATTGGACTGACTAGGCTGACATTAGAAGGTATAACGCAACTGTTGATAGCAGACATCCTTGTCTTTTTCCTATTCTCAGGGAGAAAGCTTTCAATATTTGTCCATTGAGTATGATGTTTACTAATGGTTTTTGTAGATGTCCTATGAGATTAAGGAATTTTCCTTCTACTTCTATTAATGAATTATATCAAATGCATCTACTGTTGCATTAATTATTATATTAAACCTGCTAATTAAATTGCTTGATTTTTTTAATGTTAGCCTAAATTTACATCTCTAAAATAAAAGAAACAATAGAATTTTATCTTTCATCTATATTACCAGATTCAAATTGCTAATATTTTTAAGGCCTGTGCCTCTAGATCCATGGGAGAGTTTGGCCTGTATCTATGCTTTCTTGTTAGGTTTTTGTTAGGTTTTGGTATCAAGGTTATTCTAGCCCCATAAAGTCAGTATTTTCTCTGTTTTTATTCTCTGGAATATATGGCTGAACACTGGTGTCATTTCTTCCCTAAATGTTTAGAAGAATCTACCAATGAAGCTACCTGTCTAGAATTTTCTTCATAGGAAGAATTATAATTACGGATTCACAATTTCCATTTTATTTAGTTTCAGATTTATTGGGAAAATTATAATGTGTCTCATTATCTGTAGGATTTGTAATGTTCCATTTTTTAATTCCAATATTGGCAGTTTATATATTCTCACTTTTTACAAAGTAAGTCTTCTTAAGGGTGTATCCATTTTATTTTATTTTATTTTTAGAGAATCATTTTATTTTGTTGTTTTCTTTTTTAAAAATTGTTTTGTATTTCATAAGCTTCTGCTCTTATATTTTCTATACTTTTGCTTCTACTTTGGGATTAATTTCTGTTTTTTTTTTTTATTTCTTACCTTTTGAAATAAACTCCTAGATATTTGATTTGCACTTATTTTTCTTGTCTAACAAATATTTTTCAGAGTATACATTTCCTTCTAATCACTGGTTAGCTGCTTTCCAGTTTGGAATGTCTTTTCATTAGATATGAGTTCAACATATTTTGAAAATTTCACATTGATTTCTTCTTTGATCCATGGGATATTTAGAAATGCATTGCTTAATATCTGAGGATTTAAGTAATTTTCTTTATTTTATTTATTTCTAGTTTAATTCCATTATGATCAGAGTATATATATTACGTAATTTTGATCCTCTGAGATTTGCTGATATTTGCTTTACAGATTAGCATGTGGTTAAATTTTGATAGATCCTCCGTTTATACTTCCATCTATGAATGCTCTCTCTCAAGTAAACATGGGAATAGAACACTTACAAATTGTACTTGCAATACAGTCGCATGGGTTTATATTCTTATTCATACTTATTTTATTCATAATAATTATTACAAATATTGTAGAGAAAATGCACAGTTTTCAATTATTATTTTTTAATCCTCTGAAGAGTAAATGTCTCTTAGAAAGCAACTAGGAATATGACTTACAAACGAAGTCTAAGTTTCCTTTGCAAGAGATGGTTTCAGAATTCCTGGCACTCATTAAATAGAGGAGGCTAGTCTCTTAAGGCAGCCTTTTGTTGTTACTCAGAAAAGGATACTGAAAATGTCAATTATCCACATAGAAAACATAACATTTTGCATGAGGTAATGATCCTTTCATTTCTTGTTCTGATGTAAAATTCATCAAGCCTAATTCTATGGAGAGTTCACTTTAGGAATAAACATCTCACCCGGATAAGTGAATTTTCTAACTGCCTGGAATCTAAAGACCTTAATCAATATCTCATTCTATACCACAGGGTATATGAAACTTCCTTTCGTGCTGAGAAGAGAAATAATCTTTTCTCTAGTTGTGGACGGCTTTACTTTAGAGAAAAAGTAGACTTGGACTGCACTCCTGCAGAGATCTTGAATAATACAAAGGAAATAAAGCAGCTAACACTCTTAGCAGAGTATGATTGGGTTAGGGCTAGTCTTGAACTAAAATTAAGGTGGAGAAATGTTTTGTGTGTGTGTGTGTGTGTGTGTGTGTGTGTGTAGTTCTAGGCTTCTATTGTATTATTCGTCCTCTACATTTTCTGTAGGGACCTAGTCCTCTCTTACAATTCTCATCTCTCCTTCACTGCCCCTTAACAAACGTCAGGACACTGATGCACAGCTATTAGTGGCAGGGGTTGATACCTGGGGAAATGAAGCTTACCTGGAGAATGGATGTGTTAGGATCCCGACAAGGAAGTGAGGGGAGGGAAGGAAGTATTGTGCAGTTTCAAAAGTACCCCATGTGAGGCTTACTACTTCTGGCATGTAAACCTATATTCTTAGCACAGCAAAATATTCTTTCCAAGGATAAGAATTTAATTTTACCTACCCAAGAGTTATTCAGTTGTTAAAGATAATGCCTGAAGCTGTCAATTACTGACAAATCATTAATAATGGGAAAAAAGGTGTATATCTATTGGGTCCGTGGTTACATATTATGCTGGAGGGGCAGGGAAAGGGTGCTTTTCATCACTTGTCAGATTACACTAAATACTCAAGCTTTTTATGTCTGTTCTTTCCTGATGCCATCTTTCCTGAATCTTGCTTATTTCATATTTGAAACTACAAACACTACAGTATTGCTGTAGCTTACAAAAACAAACCATATTTGAGGATGAAGTGGGAAAGGGATATTAGGAGTGATATGTTGGGGAACACTATATGCCATCTTATTTTGGCAGGAATAGTTGTTGTTGTTTTTTTTTAATCAAATTGTGGTATTTGTTTTTAAGTGAATGATAGAGTATATGTATATCAATATACAAATATATTTAGGATATACATGCACCTATATCCAATAAATTACATAATTCTAATGTTCATTTCGCCCATTCCGTGGACCTTCTAAAAGTGTATAAACTTTATTAAAATTTAGAACAAATTAGAACACAAACTCTTAGTAGAAGCAAAGGTCTTAGTAAGGTGATTATTAACTATAAAGAGCACATAGGATGGTCTGCATTAGTATTAAAACAATATGTTTAAGCCATGTAAGCTGATGTTCACAATAACTTGCCCCTTTAAGTTATGGGAATTCCTTTAAGTAGGACCAAACAGTAGCAAATACACATAGTCTATAACAAATTTAGGGTAATTACTGAAAAATCTCTTTGCTTTGCTAAAAGAAAATGTTGCTAGTGATGAATTATTTTGCTTCTGTAATCAACTTTTGCTAATAATGACTTTTTTTTTTTTTTAACTTTAGCTGTTTTGAGTGCCCAACAGATTAGGACAAAGAACAATTGTTTTACAAAATTCATTTGAAATTAGTTGGGAAAATACAATTCAGAGTATATATCGAATATCTCATATAAAAAAAGGCTGC
This sequence comes from Cabassous unicinctus, assembly GCA_029593785.1. Taxonomy (NCBI): domain Eukaryota; kingdom Metazoa; phylum Chordata; class Mammalia; order Cingulata; family Chlamyphoridae; genus Cabassous; species Cabassous unicinctus. The sequence goes on along the minus strand of JAQZBX010025720.1, from coordinate 13,896 downwards.
ACAAATATCAGATTTTATTATACATTAAAAAATCTTCTAACAGCATATTCCTTGAAGTCTTGTCAGCAAATACCTATTTTGACAAAATGGAAAAAATAAATCCACTGCCCCACACATAGCAAAGAAAGACAAGTTCTTCAAATCTAATTCTAAAGAAAAATGTTACATGATTTTAAAATTGTATTCCACATGATTAACAATATCAGTGATATGAGAATTAACCAATTCACTTACATTACAAAATCACTAAATATACAAGGCAGCTTTTGTACATTAGTTAAAACTTAATGCCCAGTTCTCATATTAACTGAAGAGATTGGTTAAAAAATAATACAGTTCCAGTTTCAAATCCTTATGTATAACTAATTAACGTAGAGGAATAAAATCTCATGTGCTAAAAATAAAATAAAAGTCGTGCTACAATGGGTTTGTCTAACTATTTGAAGTACAGTTGGAATATTAGAAGATTATTGTCAAAACCAACATAAATATTTTCATTGTATTAATTCAGGTGACGGAAGTTTTGCTCTGAGGGTCTGTCAGCATTTATAAGACGCAAATTTTAAATACTTGTGGTTTCTAGATATAACTTCAAAATTAACTCAGATGTCTTTACCACATAAGATTATATGTTACGTGGGATGTTATTTGCATCCTAATTGTCCTTTTCCCAAGCAGAAAGGTAATGTAGATTTACCATAGCTAGACTGTGGAGTCTGAGAACTCTTGAAATTAAATACAAAGTATTCATTGCAGACATGACAAAAACTAGACTGGCTTTAGGGACTCTGTTCAAGGTAATAGTTTAATAGCTTCAGTCCCTTAACAACTGTTTACAATTTTAAAAGGGAGAACTAACTGGTTTCCTACCTACTAACTTCATTACCATAGTTACAAAAGTACTCTTCACATAAGTAGCAGAGTGCATAGCAGAATTAGGTAGACTTAATTTCTTTTCTTTTAAAGAAGCAGCTTTGTTAATTTCTTTTTTTTTAATTAAGTAAAAATGGAATCTGAGAAAGATAACCCCAAATCTCATCCCATCATCACCAAAGCTTCTTAAAGTTAGATAGGATTACAACAAGGATAACAGACTAGGCTCAGCTTTAACATTAGACAGAAATCCATGAGTAATCTTTAAACAAAAAGGAGAGCTTATTAAAGTTGATGCTTAAATATCTGCATTAATGGAATAGAATAGAGGTTGAATAGTCTAAAATCATTAAATCCACACAACTTCTATTTAGCATTGGAATGCGCTTTGGTCTGACCTTTGAACATGGCTGTGTTATTGTGAAAATTCCTATGAAAACATGACTTGAAAGGAACGACAAGCCTGTCCAATATCCTTAAGTCTGCCACGACCCTTAACTCTAGCCTACAATTGACCCTGACAGCTAAAGCAGGTTAGCACTTCACAACCATGCAAAGCACCAACCTAGGTAAAACCACCTCCTGATGTTGACAGGGTTCATCTGAACTAAGTGAGATGACTTAAAGTATAAACAAGATTTAATAAAACAGAAAGCTTGCTAACTTTCAAAAAGGTCTTAAAAGCAGCAAGACTTGACATGATCAAGTACTGACCACAGAATAAATTTCAATAAGAAATGATACATAAACGGTGAATGCATTCCCTTTAGTAATCACAAACTTTTTTTTAAAGTATTCCATAAATTTCCATCGTTTTGCTGTATGTTTTCAGAGTATTAAATAATCAGTACTCCCATTTGGCACATGGACAAAAAGAATATGATCTTATTTATAATTATCATTATCATTTATCCTATTCCTGCTGAAAATAGTGTGCATACATAGCATAAAACAGTCAAGCTATATTGGGAGAACTCAAATAGATGTCATTTTTAATTCAGAACTAAGAAGAAAAAACTATCAAAGAACAAAAGGGTTTCCCCTTGCAAAATTACTGCGTGGCAAACCCCTTGAAAATTTGTTAATATATAAAATATTTTACTCACAAGGTAACAACTATGTTGAAATATCAAGGAGGAGAATAAATATTGTATATGCTTCTTTCTTTTAGCTTCATTTTAAAAAATAAGATTGAACTTGTGATTTAGGTTTGCATTGATTTTTTTTCTCCTTAAAATAACATACTATGCAGTAACATCGAATTCCACATGTCTAAAAGAAAACTGAACATCTTCCTGAAGTAGATTGCTGAGGTATACATTTGCTCAAGGCTTTTTTCCCCCTTCAAGTTGTGAACTTTTTATCTTGCTTTGTAATTGGCTATGAACATAAGAAGTCATTTATTCTTAAACTTCAGATCATTGTGGGTATGTTCCCTCTTGTTTCATTAAGAAGTTTTGGACTGAATAAGTTTAAACCTTGTATGTAGAGAATTCTACAAGCTTCAAATATTTTAACAATAATAAATGTGCAATAGAACTTGTATAAAATAATTAGAACAGAGATTTTAGACTTAAAGTTTAAAATTCTGACAGGTGGAACTGTTGATTTCAGGGCACTTTCTTGGATTGTGGGAAAGAAGCTTAAGTATCTTCAGTTCAAGATGGATATAGCCCTTGGCATTTTGTCATCGCATTCTTAGTTTTCAAGTTGGGACTTGAAATATTGCTGCAGAGCAGTATGGTTAAAATAAGATTTTGGAAATTATTAAAAGAGAATTTGTTTGTTTTTCGGATACATTTTAGATTAGGAGTTAGAGGTAAAGATATTGTTATAGGATGATACATGTATTTTCTGCATTGCATGAAATAATTTTTATTGAAAGTCAAGCGACATTTCAAAAGATCTTCTAGAACAATTATGTTTCCTGCTTAAAGAAAAAATTTTTCAAAGTTTAGAAAATATAATCTTTTAAATATCAGACTGATATTCTTAGTGTTTTCATAATCCCATGTTTTGATAAAATACTGAATCGCCATTTTATAGCCACAAAGGCAAATAACTAATGTATGAGAATGGAAAAATTTTTATTAATTATTGTAAATATGTCTCTTTAAATGAGTAAAAGGTCTAATTCTATGAAAAATTGAAAAGAAATTGAATGCCTGATATACTATAGGAGAGTTAACTAAGGAAGGATTTTAGCCTGGTGTCAAGGTTAAAATGACATCTCGTACTGCCTATATCTTCTGTGTCAAAACGTGATTTTTTTAAAAAATCAGATTTTTAACATTGCTGATATAAACTATATTCATGTGTTTCACATGAAACAGTATATGTAGACAAGTTAAACACTTTGAGTAAAATATTTTATATATTTACAAATTTTCAAGAGGTTAGCCACTCAGTAATTTCTATATGCCATTTTAATGAGCTTGAGCTGTCTCTTATGGGAAACTGGAAAAGAGGGGTTCAATTTATGAGTGATTTATTCAGTGTTATGGCTTTGATAATTCACTATGGCTGCTGGGGGATTGCTGGTGGATAAATATGAAGAGAAGACAAATAAAGAAAAGGAGGCGGTAGTGAGGTCATTACAGTGGTTCAGGTGTAAGATAATGAAAACTTGAACTAAGATAGCAGTCATGGTAATGAATAGCAGAAAATATTCAAGAACTATATAAGGGATGAAATCAGCAGAACTTAAAGACTCTTTGGATAAGAAGATGGAGAAGAGAAAGAGAAAAAGCAAAAACCACCCCCAGAGTTCTAGTGAGACAGAAAGTGGATGGTGGTTTCAGCAATTATTTAAAAAAAAAAAGAAAAGAAAAAAAAAGCAGGTTGGGAAGAGGGAGAATAAGGAGTAAGGAGTTTAGGTTGAGACAGATTGACTTTGAAATGACTTTCAGATAAAGGTATTTATTGGGTAATTGAACATACAAGCCTAAAATGCATAGAAAAAGCTCTGAAATGCAGACATAGAATTATGCATCTTCAACATATGGGGCAGAGTTTCAATCTTCAGGGGATTCATCTCACAAGGAGAGGGCATGGAATGAGAACTTGAGAGGATTTAGAACGGAATGTGGGAAACTCCAACAATTAAAGAGCAGAAAAGGCAAAAAAAAAAACAAAAAAAAAACAAAAACAGAAACAAAAAAGTGAGAAATTAAGGTCAGAGAATAGGGATACAACCAGGACTCTATGTTGTCAAGGTTACCCAACAGTAGAGAATTTTAGGAGAGAAAAAGTGTTAAATTCAACTAAAAAGGCTGATAACATGAGGACTGAAATGGTTCCACTGGTTTAGCCACAATAATGACATGAGTGTTAGCTAGAGCATCTGTGCAGTAATAGGGACAGAAGCTACATCAGAGTGGAAGGTTAGATGTGATGTTAGCACAAACTACTAGTTTTATCCAGAAGCCTAAGAAGTAGAAGAGAAAATGGTAAAGAGGGCTTTCAAGAAAATTTACTTTTGAGCTGGGAAAACTTGTGTCCCAAATGAGGAATAAAGCAGGTAATGAGAATGAGGATGCTATCACAAAACAGAAAATGGATGGCTGATGGAGGAGGAAACAACAGATGATGGTAGTCTTGAAAAGGAGAAACACTTTACCTCTGAGACTCAGAGAGATGGGCATCACAAGTGGGTAGCATCATATAGGTGGCTGTTAATGTAAAACTAGAGCTCCAGATGGCAGCAAGGGAGGATGTGTATACTTGAGAGCTGTCTGCCTGGTGATAATGATGGGGATGTTAAGATTCATTGAGTTTGTGACTATGAGATAGCCTAAAGAGAGACAGAGTTAGGGTGGAATGCTAGGAGAAAGTCACAGAGAAAAGCAGAAAAAAGTGATCAGAGAGATCAGACATTTTAAAAAATTATATGGTTTCCTATATTACAGTAACCACAGAAGAGGAAAACATTTCATTGACAAGTTGGTGGTCATCAGTTCATTGTATTTGTCAACAAGTTAATTATAAACACTTTGCAGAAGGGAATTTTCAAGGGGGTGGCAGAAGTCAAATCTAAAGTATAGCAAATCGAATGAGAGGGAAGGGAGGCATGAGGGATGATGCTGAAGAAAGTTGCCTGGGAATGTAAGGAGAAAGGTGATAGCAGCTGAGTGTGGTGGACTGAATTCTGTATCCCAGTTTGGACACGTTCTTGGTCTTGGTTCACATTCTGGTGTGGACTCACATATATACGATCTCTTCAAGAAGTTGCTTCACTTAAGACATTGACCAGCTGAATAAGGTTGGGATCTAATCCAGATTACTGCAATCTGAGTGAGCAGAGTGAAAGTCAGATGAATAGAGAAGCCACAGCGAGCAGCCAGAAGCCAAAAGTCAATGGAACCCAGAGAAGAAATGTGAAGACATTGCCATGTGCATTGCCATGTGATGGAAAAGCCAAGGACTCCAGACATTGCTGGCCAGCCAGAAAATACTGACCCTGGAAGGAAGCAAGCCCTTTAACATATGAGACAATAAATTCCTGTTGCTAAGCCAACCCATGGTAAGGTATTTGTTTTAGCAGCTGAGAGACTAAAATAGAGTTTGGTTCTGAAAAGTGGGGTGCTAGTTTGACAAATACCTAAAAATGTGGGAACAGCTTTGGAATTTGGTAATGAGTAGAGGCTGGAAGAATGGTGAGGTGTTTGATGGAAAAGGCCTTCCTTGTTGTGAACAGACTATTGGTAGAAATATGGACATTAAAGGTACTTATGATGAGGCCTTAGAAGGAAATGATGAATGGGTCCTTGAAAATTGGAAGAAAGGTGACCCTTGTTATAAAGTGTCAGAGAACTTGGCAAAATTGTGTTCTGGTATTGGATGGTAAGCAGAATTTGAAAGTGATGAACTTGGGTACTCAGCTGAGGAGATTTCCAAGCTAAGTGTAGAATGTACAGCCTGGTTTTTCCTTGCAGCTTATGGTAAAATGCAAGAGGAAAGGCATAAGCTGAGAATTAAACTCTTAAACACAAAGGAACCAGAAACTGATGATTTTGAAAATTAGCCTATCCAGGTAGCGTGCTCTCAGACTAAGGCCAGAAGCAGCTCTGTCAGGGACCTCCCTGAACTTGTAGGAAGAGTCTCCCCAGAGAACAGGGTTCCATGCGAGGGTTTAGCTGAACAGCCCTTTGCTAAGGAGGGTGTGGCTGAACACGGTTCCCGTCAGCCATTTCAGTGAGAGACAGGATTGGAAATGCATTTATCCAGGAGGATCTGTGGAAAGTTCTGTTGTCTGACAGTTTGGACCCTTGTGAACTGCACACAAAGTAAGAAGGTTTTTGGAAAATTTGTTTGAGGAGAACCACTGCCAGCCTGAACTGAAAGGCACAGAGAAGGAACAAATTGAAGAAAGAATGACTTCAAGGGCAGAATCATGACAGCAAACGTATGGACCATAAAGATCTCTTGGACCAAGAGAGCAGACCCAGCCATGTGCGTGGAAAGGGCAGGTCTGCCCTGCACTTGGCGGGGTGGTCTTCAGGGAGAGTGCGACTGCCCCATTGCTCAGAGAGGATGTCTTGGCATGAGTAACAACATTAGAGCAAGGTGGTGGGAAATTGTATGGAGGTATGAAGAATCGCATGTCTCTGTTTCACAGGGAACCCAGTATAAATTATCATAAGCTGTGCCAATAATGCTGTAAAGGCACCTAATTATATATTTTACTCTATTCTATGCAATATGGAGCCAAGGAATTTTTTCCCAAATTTTTCCTCAAGAGTCAAGGACAATTCTAAGTATAGGAATGACATTCAGGCCTTTATTTAGGACTATTAATCTCAGAAACAATATGTAAAAGAGATTAGAGTTGGAAGGATTAGAAAAAGAGGCTATTTAGGAAGCTTTTGCAAAAACAAGGTGACAAGTAAGAAGGTTTGGACTTGGGTATTAGCTGTAATATTGGAAAAGAGGGAATTTAAGGGTGGACTATTATAAAAGTAAATTCAATAGGATTTAAAAACTTATCAGCTTTGAGAAGACAAAAGAGAAGAATGATTTAATGATATAAATTGTTCAACCTGAATGCTAGGGCATGGATATTGTTAATAAAATTTAAGGCAATAGGTAAAAAATAGTTCTAAGACATTAATTTTGGATATATTTATTTTAAGTCCTATTTAGGAACAGCCAGCCAAGATATCCTTCCAATACATTGTCACCCAAAACTGTTCCTGTTATTTAAGGCCTAACACTAAAGCTACTTTGTGTAGTAAACTTTCTGTGATTTTTCCAGGTAAGAATAATTTCTGGAAATTAGAGGATAGATAACTTTCACCTTGAGCTATGTTTATTTCCATATGATAGAGAAAACTGTGGCCCAGACAATTTAGCGACTCACAAAAGATTCATATTCTTCCAGTACTTTAAAGTGTTCAAGAGCAATATTACCATGTAAATTTTTTCTTAATTTTTCACACAGCATGTGTTCCATAAGTATATATTTAATGAAAGTGAAATTGATTTGAAAGCTGCAAAATGTCAAATATGTATAATATAAATATTAGTAAGATGGTATATTGATGATTAACTACTATATATCTCCCAAGAAATTATGTCTTAAAAGCATGCTTAAAATAGAACAATTTATACTAGATATAAATTGGCATGTTCTAAGTTAAGCTACTAAATTACTCTTTAACTTCGAAAAATTTAAAATGATCCCAGGATCAGTAATTTCCTCTCAATTTAGGATAACAATTTTCCAATAATTTAAAAACAAAAATAACTCCTAAATCTCTTTTTTTTTTAATTTTATTTTCTATCACTTGTGAAAGACTAGAAGTTGGTCGTGTTGTAAAGCATGTTTGTGGAGATTGGGGGCTATAAAATACATGATTAAAGCAATATATATTTTCAGGTGTGGTTGATTGTCAGTGGGGAGATGGAGGAAGTACAAACTACCTGACAAATGAGAAAAGGTTCCTTTAATTTTATGTAATTTGTCAAATTGGTAAAACCCTCCTTGACTTTCAAACTATTTAAAGTTTAGAAGGAATACTGTCCTTTTGTTATTACTGCATTTGCAGGAAAACCCAATGTTCAGACTCATGCTTGAGATATGGGTTTAAGATCCACTAGAAGCAAAACAGTTGGTGCCAGTAGTTTGCTTTTATAAACAGGATTGTTTCTCTCTTTTCATTTCACTCTAAGCTTTGAAAGTGAGACTTTTTAATCCCATCTAAAATGTATGGCCTGGCTCTCAACTCAGGGACCATTCTTGGTTGAAAACTGTGACCAGTTGAGTCATTGAAGGTTTGATTTTTATACAATCACTCTGCTTACTCCAATTTTACCTGATCCATATTATGAGTGCTTGGATTTTACCCTAAAATTCCCGACTCCAAGTGGTTCAGGTTCTATGCATGGTTCAGCTACCAGTAACTGAATCTTTCTTTTGAACTCTGTCTCCAGACTGTCTTCCTCAGTCATGGACTTCCTAAGGCTGAGTGCCCGAAATCTAGTTCCAGATTAAACCCATCTACTGCTATTTGGACCCCCAGTGATCTCATCCTTGAGTACAAATTGGCCCCATTTTTCGTCCACTTTTGCTTTCAACACGTATCAATCTCTTATATCCACTTAACCCTTGTATCCATCTCTAGATTAATGACTTTCTCTGAATCTATATTCAGACTCAATGATATACCCAATATGAAGGCACAAAGTTTTACCCACATTCCATTTAATAACAACAAGCAAAGTCAATTTCAGAATAAGAATTAATAATTTTAATACAGACTTTATGAATTCACGACTCTGACACTTATGGCACATTGACACACAGCAAAAGGTATCCATGCAACATCAAACATTAAGTTGTTAGGAAAAGGACTAAATAGGAAACAGGTTTTATAGGGATGCAAATTCAGAATAATAAATAGATCTGTATTTGAAAGAGAGCATGTATTAATTTCTATAACTCAATCACTGCTAATTAAATATTACCTTACAAAACAATTTATATTTTTTCATTAAGTAACATATATCCAATTTTTTTGTTTTCTTTCCTTACATATATATGTACATATACATATTCATTTATACATTGATATATATTATAATTTATATATTAAACAATATATTAATTTATATATTGATTTATATTACTAATTCATTTATAGTAACATCTTCATTTATATTCAAATATACATAAATTGTTTGGATTTGAGCACATGGACCTCTGTCAAATTTTTAAAAATCTCCCTACAGTCCTGATACATGTTTTCTTTATAGAGTATATGCAATAATTGTGTTTTTAGGGGGAATGTTACATGCTGTTAGAGGAGTAGATATGTAAGATTGCATGAAAGTGTGTGTTCAGAATATGGTTGTTAAATTCACTCCTGATACACTTCATAAGACGTTGGATATATTACTGATTTCATTTCTATTTGTAAAAAGAATAACAGATACCAGAGTTATTCAAATTTTTTTCAAATATGAAACATTTGAAACTTTGTATCATGATGATTGTTTTTAACACATATTAGTCTTTTCAAATATTCTTAAAAAAAAGGTCTCCTAAAATTCAATATTCATTTAAGTAGTTGCTTCTGACTAGACATGAGAAGAGAAATAATTTAGAAAACATAATTTCCAGACTTGCCAATATGTTTATTAAAGCACAATGACCCCAAGACAGTGTAGTATGTTGTATTAGAGAAAGGGGTGCTGATGCAAAGCACCAGAAACCTGTTGGCTTTAATAAAGGGTATTTATTTGGGGTAAAAGCTTACAGTTTCAAGGCCCTAAAACGTCCAACTCAAGGCTGCTTTCTCACCAAAGTCTGTTGCCATGTGTTGAAGCAAGATGGCAGGCAATCTCTGCCTGGTCTCTCCTTCCTTCTTCCTCTTAAGGCTCCGTAGGCCCAGCTACTTCTGATCTCAGCTGTAGGATGGCATAGGGCTCGTCTCTCAGGGCTTTCTATGTCAGTCTGGCATAGAGCTCGTTTCTTTCCAGATCTTAGCAGCTGCTCAGCTGCTCTCTTCTCTTCAGCTGCAAACTATCAGGTGAATGGCTCATCTCTGCCCAGGGCCCCAGGATCAAACATGATAGAGCTATCTCCTCTTCTGCATGTGTCTTCTTGAGTGAGTGTCCATTTATATCAGCCTACCAAGGGAGTGGGGACTCAACCCTGAGTCATGCCCTACTGACGTGGTCAAACCAATGCCCTAATCTTTTATCAAATAAATTTAAAATCTTTGAATTTAATACAATCAAAGGGCATCACACCCAGAGGAAGAGACCAATTTACAAACATAAATTTTTCTCTTTTTGGGAGATTCATAAGTAATATCAAACTACCACATATGGTGTCCTTTTTCTAATTTGATATTATTGTTGCAAAAGGTGAGCATTGTTTATGTAAATTCTATTAATCAAACTCTTGTTTGTTCAAGTCCTAATCTCCTAAGGCAATATATTGAATTTGAATGTTCTACAGATAATCAGGATCTTATTGAGCTTAATACAGCCACATTGCTTCAATTTTTCAAAAACAAGTTTGCAATTTGACTATAATTTCTAGTTTTAATTTATGGCCCTAAAGGAATAAAACCATTGATATTACGACACTAAATACAAAGCTTTGCAAGCACAGATAGTATAAATCTTGTGCAAAGTGGTTTTGTTTCCACACTAAATGAAATAGCAAAATCAATAAATAGAGCTCTTATGCACTAAACCATACATTAAGTTAGAAACCTTAGCAGAAATAAGTTATAGTCATGACATCTTTTTCTTTAAGCTGCATTTACCTTTCTTAGTTGAGGCAGTACCAACCTCATCTTTGGCTCGTTCAGTTTCTGCAAATTCAGATATTAAAAGAAATGAGAAATGGGTGTCAGAGATGCCAGATAAATATCTAATAGTATTGTAAGCCTGTCTAGAATAAAACTACCCAAAAGACAAAATATTTGTGGTTTCTGAGAGCAAAGCAAACAGCAGGAAAACTCACGTTATAAAGTGTTTATCCTCTTAAAAGAAAAAAAAAACTAGTGAAGTTTCTTTAAAAACAGTAAAGAAACAGTCATCCAAGATAAGTCATAATCATAGGGGAAGTGACTTACTCCACAAAATTCATTGGAATGCTAATTTATTAGTTTATAGTCAAGGGTGTACTCGGGAAGTGCACCTGAAAGGCCTTCTTTGTTTAGCCTTTAGTTATGGGATGGCAAAACAGTATTTGGCCTCAATCAATTAGCTTTGATTAATAAAATATTAGCCATAATATTATACAAAATTACATTTGAATGTTGCTTCAAGAGAGAGTGAGAGAATAAAAAAGTACAAAAAAATGGCTTAGAGTTTCTCCTAATATCTAGTGTAGAAGATAAGAGAGCTGTCCCAAGGACATAATCTGAAATGCTGGTCCTAGCTGGGCCTCAAATTAAGACTAGTTACAAATTGAAATTTTCTCTAGTCTATAGGAAAATAAGAAAAATAACAAGCCAGTGAGTTTTTGCAAAGCCATATTTCTTTCTTTTATTAATTTGTTTTATTTGTCAAGAGTATTTCCCTTGGACATGTGTATTTGTAGTCTTATTTGTATTGGTATTTGTGTATATCCCTCCTTACCCATATACACTCAGCAGCTGAGACCCTGGGACCAACCAGACAATGGGGACCTTATAAGGTTATGGAATTCAGGTTGTGGACCTAGATTTGAGATTCTGAGTTGAGCCTGGGTTGAGGCCTGGTAAGTATATGAATAAGCTTCCCAAAAGATTCTAACATTTAACCAGGGTTGGGAGTCACAGTTATACACAATGCAAACAATATATGATTTCTCATTCCCTTGACTTCCTCATTTCTGAAAACCAGAGACCCCCCACCTCTTTGATCACTACTACCAACATACCCTTAGACTTTTCCTTTACTCCCAACACTTTGATTTCAAAAATCCCATTCTCCACCATCATTTGCTATCTTTCCAGTCCACTTACACTAGGAACCTTCTAAATAGTCTCTAACCCCAGCAATCTGTTCACTTTCTCCCTGTTCAAGAGCCTCATCATGTCCTGACTTCTCTGCTAACCAAGCTTGACTTCATGGGCTATGGTTAAATCATTCTGCTGTTTCCTATTTTTATAGTCACCTGCCTAAACACCAAACCTGCCTAATGTCTGCACCTAAGCAGCCTTCAGAACTGGTGGAACGGCCCCATCCTGCTACAGATCTCACTTTGATGGTCCTTTCATGATATTTTAGAAAGCACTCAGGACTGACCTGCAATACTATCAAATCTAATGAAATTGTTTTCCCACTCTTCTAGACAACTGGTTCATGGATGCTTTTCCCTCCTCACTCTTCCAACATCCAACAACATACAGGCAAGCTGATACTGCGAAATCAGAGAAAATAGAAGCAGACTAGATGACCTCATCTTTTTATCACCTACCTGCACATCCCCACACCATTTGCCTTCCTCTCCAGTCCAAAGGATAAGTTCCTGGATCCCATCTCCTTTGGCCTACTCAAGGTCAGTTCTTGCAATCATTCTTTCATTTCTTCTATCTGTTACATTGTCATTCTCCCCTTTATGGATGCATTCACATCAATGCAGAAACATGGCATGTCACTCTTCATAACTGCAGACAGCCACATCCCTCAATTCTATACACACCCACAAGACCTCACCTCTCTGTCTCATCAAAGCCTCCAAAGAGATGCTACAGTCAATGTCACGTCTAACATTCCCACACTCTGTTTTAAAAAAATATTTATTGTAAAAAATGTAATACAAATCAAAAGCATATACATATTAACATATCATAAAAAATGCACACTTGCATAATTCCCTGCAAGTTTAAGAAAGAGACTATCAACAAGGCCTCTGAAACCTCTTACTTGTCCTACTTACTTTTGCTACTACCATTGCATGCCCCTCCCTTCATCCCAGAGTTATTGTCCTGAATCTTGTATTAATCATTTGCTTATTTTTCTTTACAGTTTTTCAACCCATGCATTTCTCTTGAGAAAAACATGATTTTATATAAATTGAATTATATTGTTTATATTCTTGTGATTTGCTTCTTTTGAAACATTGTTTTTGCTATGTAGCTATGTTGATATGAAGGGTTTTAGCTGATCAATTTTAACTGCTGTCTAGTATTCCACTCTATAAATATCACATGCATTGCATATGCATTGTACTGCAAATGGATGCTGGACTTTGTCCAATTTTGTGCTATAATAATTATTGGTGCTGTGCAGATTCCTGTGCATGTCTCCTGGAGAACATATGCAAGAATTTTCTTAGAACTGAAATTGGTGGATCACAGCATGTGCATATGTTTGACTTCTCTAGGTAATATCACATTGCTTCTCCAAAACGTTTGCATTCATACCAACAGAGTAAATGAGAGTTCCTATTGCTCCATATCCATGATCATTTCCCCCATCTTTTGTCAGTCTTATGTGTGTAAAATAGTATCTTTTTGTGGCTTCGAATACAACTCCATTATTACTAAGAGACTGAAATGTTTAGCGACCATCTGTGTTTTATATTTAATGCTTGGTTGTTGTATTAGTCAGGGTTCTCTAGGGAAACAGAATCAACAGGAGATATCTGTAAATAGTATGAGATTTTATAAAATTCTCTCACATGATGGGGATGCCCAAGTCCAAATTCCGCAAGGCAGGCTGCAAACTAGGGACTCCGATGAAGGTCCTTGATGAGTACCCAGGAGGTGTTGGCTATTCAAAGTGGAGCTGGGAATTTTCTCTCTCTGAATCACTTCCCCTTTTAAGGCCTTCAACTGATTGGATAAGACGTCATTCACTACTGATGGCAATCTCCTCGGTTGATTGTAGATGTAATTAGCCATGTATGCAATCAACTTTCTTATGATTAAAGACCATGAAATGTCCTAGTATTACAATTAGCTCAGTGCTTGCTTGACCAAACAACTGGGCATCATTACCTGACCAAGTTGACACATTAGCCTAACCATCACAGTCCAACACTTGTCAACTTAGCAGCTATACACATCACCTTAAACC
>JAQZBX010025719.1:0-29363 GCA_029593785.1 Cabassous unicinctus | reverse complement strand
GGGAGGGAGGGAAGACAGGAAGAGAAAAGAAGAGGGCCAGCCGTGGGCCTGGAAGTCGGGAGCTCACCTTGGATGGTGCTGGTCCCTGGGCAGAGGGAGGGGGGTGTCTGTAAGAGTGAGGGAGGAGGGGCAAGGACAGCGCTGCCAAGGGGAATTCCTTCTGGGGTCATCTCTCACCTTCCCACTCAGAGTCAGCTGGGCCTCCCCGTCCCCTTGGGTCCCATGATCCAGGTGGGGATGCCAGTGCACTGACTCCTTGCCCCAGGCTCTATCACTTGCCTCTGTCCTCCAACAGGTTCCCCTTCTACTTTGAGCTCAAGATTGCCTTTGTGATATGGCTGCTGTCCCCTTACACCAAGGGCTCCAGCGTGCTCTACCGCAAGTTTGTGCACCCAACACTGTCCAACAAGGAGAAGGTTTGATCCCACTCCCGCCTAGCTTCCCAGCCGGCCTCAGGCCTAGGCAGCCCCAGCATTCCTGGCTCTCCCTGTGGGTGCCCAGAGCCTGAAATGACCTGGCAGGGCCCTGGCCTCCTGCAACGGGCAGTGCCATGGTCCAGGTATGCACAAGGGTAGAGTAGGGCCTCCCCAGCAGGGCCCTCCCCTCACTTCCTTCCCATCCAACCCCTCAGGAGATCGACGAGTACATCACGCAGGCCCGAGACAAGAGCTATGAGACCATGATGAGGGTGGGCAAGAGGGGCCTGAACCTGGCGGCCAATGCCGCAGTCACTGCTGCTGCCAAGGTGAGATGGGGACAGACCCAGGGCCCTCAACCCCCCACCCCCATCCTCAGGCTGGGAAGGTTTCGGGCTTGCACAGCTCAATATTCAAGTCCTGGCTCTACTACTCTCCAGTGGTGTGACCTTAAGCAAGTCACTTCCATTTTCCCAGCAAGTCTCCTCGTCTGTAAAAACAGAGAATAGGGCACCGATGTCTCGGCTTGTAGAACTGGGTGAGGATGATATAGGTAAAGCCCTGAGCCCCGTGGCTGCTCTCAGCGCCACAGTGACCTCTATCTCCGCCCTGCCCCTTCCCCCGGTGCTTCCGGTGCGTGGGGGTGACCCTAGGGCCAGGGGGTGCTGTCAGAGAAGCTCCGAAGCTTCAGCATGCAGGACCTAACGCTGATCCGGGATGAGGATGCCCTGCCCCTGCAAGGGCACGACGGCCGCCTCCGACCCGGCCCCGGCAGCCTCCTGGACACCATCGAGGACTTGGGTACGGCAGGGCCCGGCTGGGGTCGGGGGAGAGGGCAAGGTCATATGGGAGAGGTTCCTGGACCGCTCTTCACCCTCCTCTCCCTCCCAAACAGGAGATGACCCTGCCCTGAGTTTAAGGTCTAGCACAAACCAAGCAGACACCCGGACAGAGACTTCTGAGGATGACGCGGGGGACAAGGCCCCCAAGAGGGTCAAACCCGTCAAAAAAGTGCCCAAGGCTGAGGTGAGAGTGCGGACCAGAGCTTGGGAAAATGGGGTGGGAGGGTGGCTCCAGGCTGAGCCCTCTTCTTTCCTTCCTCCTTACCTCAGCCAGTGGCATCCAAGACATTGAAGACCCGGCCCAAGAAGAAGGCCTCTGGCGGAGGCGACTCAGCTTGAGGTCCCCCACCCTCCCTCAGGCTTGCAGAGCAAGGAGGAAGCCCCAGCCCCAGCCCCAGCCCCAGCCCCAGCCCCAGCTCCTGCCCCACACCTGTGCCAGTAGCCCAGGCGTCTCAGGCGGCCATTTCTGGTGCCTGCCTGTCCAAGGGGCTTGGAGAAGAGGAGGGAGCCCCGATGTGGGGGTTGAGGGTAGAGGCTGGACCAGGGACTGAGGACTGAGCCAGCCGAGGAGGTTGGGGCTTCTCAGAGCCTGTACTGTATTCTCCCTGCTCCAGCCCTACCCCTGCCCACCCAGTGCCTTGCTGAACACCATGGCCATCCCCTGCTCTGAGGACCTGTCGTGGCCCCCACTGCTCTTCTCAGAGGAGAGTGACACAGCCCAGATGGACCAAGGGTAGGCTGTAAGGCACCTGGAAGAAAGGGGAAGGTTTTGGGCAA
Organism: Cabassous unicinctus; assembly: GCA_029593785.1. Lineage (NCBI taxonomy): Eukaryota > Metazoa > Chordata > Mammalia > Cingulata > Chlamyphoridae > Cabassous > Cabassous unicinctus. The sequence continues at coordinate 27,328 of JAQZBX010025719.1, read as the reverse complement.
CCTGGCCAGGGGACTCCAGGCTACGGCTATGAAGGGAAGATGGTGGGTGGGAGGGTGCTTAAATGCCAGAGCTGCAGCTGGGGCTCTTTTCCTGGGCATGGGTAGGGCTGTCTACTACATGTCCTCGCTAGGAAAAAGAGTGGGCATTGCAGGAGTGTGTGTGTGTGTGTGTGTTTTGTATGTGTATCTCTGTGTCTAGGGCCTGGGGAAGTTTGGATAAAGGACTTTCCCTTCAGCAGTCACTTCTCCCTACCCTCAGCCTCTCAGCCAGCTGGTCCCTTCCCCCCTTCTCAGCTCTCCCACCTAGTTTCTGAGCTTCCCCAGACCCCAGCCCATGAGAGAACAGGGCTCCGATGGCCTCTTACCTTCTCTGCACTGGATCCCCTCTCCCCTCACCCCTGGGTTGGACTCTTCCACCCCTCAGGGCCCACTGTAGGGGCCCCTGCTGAGCTGGCTCCTTTCCTCCTCTCCTGGGAGCCCGCTGTGCCCTCCCTGCGGCGCCCCCTGCCTGTGCCAAGGAGACTGGGCCTTCTGTGAACAGACCTCCATCAGAGCCCAGTCTTCACCCCACACCCTGCCCCAGCTTCTGCCATGGCTTCAGTCAAGGCCAAGATGAACACATGAAGAAGAAGAAAATTAAGGAACCAAGGGGATCATAAATTCCATGGAAAGGGTGCCCATTGGACCTTTGGAACTGGATGAGCCAATAAACCAAACTCTGGCACCTCATTTCTTGTGGTCTGTATACTTTGTTCTGCTCCCACCCAATCCAAAGTTGGGAAGAACCTCTAGTGAGAAACAGGACCCAGCTGTTGATAGAGCGGGGACAGGGACAGAGGTCAGACTGGGTGAATCCCAGAAGCTCTCAGCTCCAAAGTAACAGGCTTGGGTTGGTTCAGTCTGGAAAGTGGTTTTGGGGTTCGAGATAGAGCCAGGGGCCTATGAGGGGCCAGGACTTAAAAAGAGCCAAGGTTGCGAATATTCTCGCTGACCTGATTTTGTGATAAACAGGGTAGGCTAAACATTCGCTATATTAGAAACCATGCATGTGTCCCCAGACCTAGTTTTTCTCCGTAGGTCTGGTTTTTAGAATGCTGGTGATAAACTAAGCCTGATTTATTATATGACCATCCTGTATGGGAAAAGACTGTAACTTTGACTATCTTTGGTCAGCCTTAAGAGATATAGCAGGGGGACGGATGTGGCTCGGGTGGTTGGGCATCCGTCTCCCATATGGAAGGACCTGGGTTCGATCCCTGGGACCTCCTGGTAAAAAGAAAAAAAATAAAAATACAGAAGGCGCATGGGCCACCAGGCCCCATGCACAGGTGCACCACCAGGCCCTGGAAGCGGGTGCACCGTCAGGCCCCGTGCGCAGGTGTGCCGTCCCACAAGCCACACAGCAAGATGATGACGTAACAGGAGAGTGACACAAGGGAGAACCAAGATGAGATGCACCGAAAAACCAGGAACTAATGTGGCGCAGGCGGTGGGACGCCTCTCTCCCACATCAAAGATTCTGAGGATTGAATCCCAGTGAAGACAGGAGGAGAAGGATGAGAAGAGAGGACAGGAAATGGACACAGAGTGTAGTGAAAGGACATAGAAACAGCAAGACCAGGGGTGGGGGGTGGTAAAAATGGATAAAAGTAAATAAATAAATCCTTTGAAAAATGTATAGGGGAGGAAGATACGAACTATAGTTAGTGGTAATACTTTGACGATGCTCTTTCGTGATTTGTTAGCAAATGTTTCACAACAATGCAGGGTGTTTGGAGGGGGAGTGATGTGTGGGAGCACTGTATGATGTTATGCATGTTTATTTTGTAGGTTCACGATGTTTACTGAACACTTATAATTTATGTATGTTCATGTATGAATGATATACTTTAATAAATTGTTTTTTTTTTAAAAAAAAAAAAAGCCAAGGTTCCTAATCCCCAAACATTATCTTGTTCTCCCAGAATCCTATCCTGAAACCCTCTCTCCAGAGAACCTTCTGGTACCCCTACTGAAAGTACCAAGTATAGGTTCTGGAGACAAGAACCCTGAGGAAGCCCCTAGGGAAGACAATGGGATATGGAGCTGCTGGGCACGTCTGGGAGATTGGGCAGCCACAGTTCCTAGAAAGGCCAAGAAATGATTGAGGGTGGGGTGGGGCGTGAGCCAGAGAACATGAGTGAAAGAGACGGGTAGAATGAAGGACGAGGCAGAGATAGGTACCAGCCCATGGATCCTGGGGACAGACAAGGGGGACCAGGAACCAAGGGCTGGGGCCAAAGAGACAAGCCCAATGAGCCCTGGATTGATGGGCTAGGGTGGTGGGGAGAAGGAGGAGGGAGGTTGCAGGATGGAGTTCTGAGCTCCCTGGGAGGTAGAGCCACAGCCCCCAGGGGCCAAGAAGCAGAACTGACTGGGACCCTTGGAGGCCTGAACTAAGAAGAGGGGGATGATGGCAGATTTGTAGAGGCAGCAACTGGAGAGAGAAACAAAGGAAGGCAAAGAAAGAAAGGGAGGGAGAAGGGAACAGAAATAGCAGCTCAGCCTTGTGGAAGGACAACAGAGGAGGCAGAGCATGGGGTGGGGAGAGATGAGTGGGGACTTGGACCCAGGCTTTGGACCCCATGATTGGCAAAATGCCCCCACACCATACTTTCTTCTCCCTGCCCTGGCTTCACAAGGGCATGTTCTCCTGCCACACTCAAGCCAAGCTAGCCAAGAATTCTCTGAACTGAGGTCATGGAGGGGGCAGGATATGAGCTGCCCTTTCATCTTCCCTGGAATCCTCCAGTAAAATGGCCCTGTGAAGGTCATTTCTTTCACCATTGGCCTTTGAGAAATTTGACCCCCTTTACTATCAGAAAGGAGATGAAGGTTCTGGGGTAGAACTCGGAAGAGACACCCTTGTTCTAGAAATATCCCCAGAGACTGAGATGCTGCAATCCCCTGCTAACAGCTACCATATGGCCAGGAAACCTGGTCAGACTCTGTCTAACCTAAATCCCATTTGCTCTATATCAATTACATTCACACATATGCACATGCACACACATACACACTCACAAGTGCTCACGTTCATATACACACTTATACCCATGGTGACTGGTGGCTAAGGAAGTCACTGCCAGATCCCCACAGGTTCTCCATGCACATCTGGGTTTCTCTATGGCAACAAGCACATGCTCAAATTTCCAGGCTCATTGGTCCATTGCTATGGAAATGTTCAAGGCTTCTAGAACTCTGGGCACAGGGCCTGACCCCTGTGGTGCAGAAGAAGAAAGGAGAGATGGCAGGTGCCAAAAATAATGGGTGGAAATGCTCCTGGGAGAAGGCTGGTGGGACACCTCTGGGTCTCCTCATTTGCTGGGACCACCTGCCCTCTCCTCTCTGCCTCAGTAGGTCTCTCAAGGCCAAGGGAGTGGGAAAGAGAAGTCAGGACAGAAGTGTAAGGTCAGAGTCATCTAGAGGGTGCAGTTGGATGGGCTTGATCACTGGCTGGGTCCTAGGAGACACTGAGAAGTATTGGCTTTGGAGTAGGGGCTGGAGCTGGGATCTAACCCTGTGTCCCATGGCCAGGTCTCCTCGGGGGCAATGGACAGCCCTCCAGGCATGAGGTCCCTGGCTATGATAGCTCCAAGCCTGGAGCTGCTTCAGCTGGCTCTCCCTCCCTTTCTTCTGGTTGCCCCCCACACACAGAACCTGCTTAAAATGGGATTTCCAGGCTGTGACGTCAGAGGAAAGCCAGCAGCTCCAGCCCATGCCAGCTCTCGCTCTGATCAGCAGAGCCAAGCCCAGCCTTGAACAGCCTGGAAAGAAAGGGGGGGTGGTGACCAAAAGAGAAGGGGGCCCTGGTCCATATGTCTGTGGCATCCAGGGTAATAGGGAAAGGATGTTTCTGAGCCAGAAGCCCCTGCTGGCTTCCAGGAGCTAGATAAAGATCCCTACAGAACAAAGTGTCTCAAGCTCCTTCCCGAACCTCAATCCCTCCTGTTGCAATCTTCTCCGGTGTGGTCCCCACTGCTTTAAATTTCAGCCAGTCCATGATCGCCTCCCTTTCTGGCTCCCCAGGATTTCCCTCTATGAGCTCTGACAGGCCCGAATGGAGGAGGGAGATACCTTGAGTCCTCTGAACCTGACAGCGGCGGCCTCCATTTGGGTCCTGCCTGAGAGCATCTTCCAGATCTAGGCTGGAGGCAGCTGTACGTGGGAGGGATGCCTGCCGTGAGAAGAGAAGCCCACTAGGTGGCGCAGCTCCCTCCCAATGCAGAAACCCCCTCGCCTGCATCCAGACTGCTCCACAAGCAGTTTGGTGTGCAGAGCGCCTCATGCTCCACTCTCTGGAGTCAAAACGAAGAAAACATCCTTGAGGGTGGACAGGACAGTTGTGGGTTCTCAAGAAATCACTCCCAACCTCCTCAGCCCAGCCTGTGTGCATACCCCCTGCCCACTTCCCACAGGAGATGGTGAGATCCAGGAGGCAGGCACCCCATGGGGTGAGGTTCAAGCGCCCTCCCAGGAGCCAGGAAATTGTCAGGCTGACTCTGGGAGGGCACTGTAGCATGAGGGACACAGCCGGGGATCCAGAAAGGCTGCTGGAGCTGATTTCAGAGGCAGGTGGGGAGAGGGACCGACAAGGCGGCAGCCTAGGGGTAGGGACTCCAAGGTGGAGGTTTGGCCCAGAGGGAGGGAAGCTCACACAGCTGCAGCTGTCCCTGGATATGGCCTCCCTGACGGCCACAGTGGCAGCCACAGGCCCCCCTCGCCCCCTCGCCCCTTTCCTTATTTCCAGCTAGTGCTGGATTACTGTGGGGTTGAAAGAGGAGACAAAAAACCCTAAGCTCCCAAACCCTGGAGTCCCATGGTAGTTTTGCAGGGGTTGGGGGTGGGGGTCCTCAGTGACCTACCCTTCCCTGACCTCTTCCCCAAACTGACCCCACCAGCCCTGCATCTCCTACAAATTACCCTCTCCTTTTGTCCCAGCCAGCTGAGTGATCAATAAATAATGCTGCCTGAAATATTGATGGCGAGTTTCACACCACCGTCCCTTTAGCTGTGCCTGTCATTGGGGAACTGGAGGGCTGGCAGAGAAAGGCATGATCCCCCAAACAGCTCTTTCCTGTCTCCACCAACAGTGGGTCTGCCTTTGTCAAGATTTTGACCTGTTCCCATGTCAGCCAGAATCATGATTCAGTCTCACCAACTAAGAACAGGAAGAGTTGCCCAGAGATCATCTCAGCCTTGGCTGGGCAGGTGGGGGAGCTTCTGGGGAAGGATGGGATAAGCTAAACCAAGCAGAGACCCTTCCTGATGTTCTTGTTTCCCATGATGCAGATCCTATTTCCTCTCTTTCATGCCCATCTTGGACCTGCCCAGGAGCAAGCTTTCCGAGTGGCCAGCGCAGGAGGCGCCAGAGACCTGCCCTGCACCCACCTCCCTGCACCCACCTTGAACATTTGAAGCCTGAGCAGAAGGGACTCGCATGTCCCCAGACTTGTCTGGTCTTAGTCACTTTCATCTTGGTTTGTTCTCCCTGGAAGATGAAAGAGGAGGCAGTGGAAGATCTTGAGCCCACCCACCCCCAGCTGTCAGCTGTCCCCTCGCCCCCTGTCCTTCCACCCTGATAGCACACCTCACCCTATTTGGTCACTGCCTTTTTCCTAGTCTATTTCCCCACTAGATTGAAAGCCAGGAGGAGGAGACGGGCCCTTCCTGCTCACCACTTTGTTTCTCCAGCACGTAGCACAGTGCCTGGCACACATAAGCACTCGGCACTTTCTTGTGGATTATGTGAATGATGCCCCTGCATTTTTCCATTCCAGGAAAAACATCAAACGTCAAACCTCAGCATCTCACTGCTGAGTTGTTTGCCTGCACCTGAGGTTGGAAGTCTACTCTAAACAGGAGCTGCCCAGATCAGCTACCCTCGCTCCGATTTCCCCGGCATGTGCCCAGCTAGCTCCCTCTCCCTTTCTCTGTATTGCTCACACACACACACAGACGGGAGTCAGCTTTCCAGCCACATTCAGTTCTCACTTTAATTCAAAAGCTAAATTGAGAGGAAGAGCAGCTTCACACTCCCAATTTAGCCTGGGAGAGAAAAAGTGAGACAGCTTGATGCTGCCAGAGAAAGAAGAAAGTTAGGTCTGGGGGGGTGAAGAAGGGTAGCAAACATACCCAAGACCCAAGAGAAGACAGCACCACCCCCACCACCCAGCTCCTAAAACTAAACCAGCCCAGAGCTATTACCCCTGGGTGACACCTAAAGCCTCTTTCCTAGACCAGTTCAGCCATTCTAGACATTGCCTCAGTCTTGTGGGGGGAAGGGGAATTTTGAGGGGGAGCAGAGAAGTCTTTGGCTCTTAAAAAATATCTAGAGAGGGAGATGCTACCACCCTGCTCACTGATCTAGAGGAACCCAGGAAGTTCTTAAATCTGACTTTAATCCCTATTACAGTAGCTGGAGGTCATTCTCTCAGAATGATGTATACAAACATAGTCCAATGTCAGCTTGGAGATACCATTGTCCTGCCATGATGGCCCTCTCTGAAGCTGGATGGGAGGGAAACTGGGTCCTAGAAGTTCCAAAGACCCCATCCCTTTGCCTGCTTATAGGAACCAAAATGTTCCCTCTGCCCAAAGTAAAGCAGAGATCCCACTGCAGGCCCTGATTCTCCCTCTTATCACTGCTCCCCAGTACAATCACCTGGATGGAAGCTCTCTCCTGCTTCTGGGGGCCCAGCTTGCTCTTCAGTGACTCATTTTGACTTTACCCCAAGACTGGGCCCCCATAGGCATGTAGTGGGCAGGGGAGTGGCTGGAGGAGGCAAAAAGAGAGCACTCGCCCCTCCAGTCTCCACAACTACACTACTGCCATTGTACCAAGGGAAATGGGATTGTCTTTTGGGCCAAGCCAACCGCCATTAGATTTGGAACTTTTTCTTGCTGTCTTTGTGTCCGAGAGAGGCCCAGAACTGGACCCTCTCTCCTGGACTATCTCACCACCAGCCCTCCCTGGCCCAGCCTCCTGCAATTCTTTTTAAATGGCAAGCTGGCTCCCTGACTGGCTAGGAACCATTTCCGTGGTCTGGGACCTGGATGTGGGGACCCCACAGGCACTGTCCTTCCCCCATTGCAGCATGGCTCACACTGTTTTGTAATTGCTTGTCTTTACTTGTCTGTCTCCCTAACTAGGCTGTGAGGATCAAAAGGGAAGAAACCCTCTTAACTTCTCTTTGTATCTTTTTTTAATTAATTTATTCTTTATTTGTCTCTTTGTATCTTTAATGCATAGAGCATAGTAGATGTTTGATAAATAACTCTGGAAGGAAATGATCTGTTGACATGTCTGTCTTCCCTGTTCTATTTAAGATCCCCTGCAGGGCGAAAGCCTTGTTGGATTCACCAGAGAACAGCTCTTGGTATGAACTGGGGATTCAGTCAGAAGGGTCTGAAGCCAGACTGGTTTGGAATCCTGGCTCTACCACTGACTGGCTCTGTGACCTTGAGCAAGTTGCCTGCCCTCTCTGAGCCTAGTTCCTCAGCAATGATCTGGGGGTGAGAACAGTACCGACCTCATAAGACATTATGAGGATACCTGTCAAGCTCAGAGCCTGACAAGCAGTAATGTGTCTGGGGCTGGGGGGACAGAGAATTTACCCAGAGACTAAGGAAAATCATAAGAAACAAGCACCCCTGATATTATTATTGTTGTTTGAACTACATCCTGTTGTGTTTGTGGGGGGAGACTAGTGCCAGAGTGGGGAAACCCCAGGAGCTGCCTGCCCCCCACCCCCCACCAGGTTTGCAGAGCTCAAGCTTACCCACCAAGAAGCTGAGCAGCCCCAGCGCTGGGTGGTGGTGAGGGGCCAGAAATAACTGCTGTTGCTATTCCTGCCTCTCTGGGCTGGATGGAAATGCTGCCTTTCTAATCTAAAGGCTGCTCCCGACTTCCTGCACATCAGTGGGCTCTTATGTAACGCTCCCCTCCCTCTGCCTGCCCAAGGAGCTTCCAGAGATTTCTGCAGCCGGCTTTGCTGCACACTTAGCTGGGAGTGGGGGGTGGGGGGGGGAGGAAAACAGCCGCAGACTGGATTGTCCCCTGAGCCCAGGGTCCTGGAGCCCCAGGCCTGGGAGAGGGCTGCCCAGCATTGAGCAGAGGGCCTGACGTTCAAGGCCAGCAGCCTCTTTTTGCCTCTCCAGGCAGTGAGGACCCAGAGAGCCCTGAGTATTCCCTGACCTCCACCTACCTGCTCTTTCCTTCATAGACCCTCTTAAGGACAATCTTTGCCCCCTCCCCAAAATATCGTGCCCCAGTGTCTCCCACTTTAGGCCTAACCTCCCTCTGTCTGGCACAAGGCTCCTCAGACAGACTCAGAGGACAGCAGCCCAGACCCCTCCTCTTTCAGGAAGACCTCACCTGCAGCCAGCTCCGCCACGGTCTCCTCCCTGTAGCCCCTGGACTGACCGTCCAGAGCATGCCAGGCACTGTCTTCAGAACCCAGGAGGCCCCCCTGCTTCAGGCCCCAGCATCACTCTGCATGAGCCCTTCACCTATGAGGACTCAGGTTCTCCTTGGGCACCCAGTTTCCCTTCTGTACCTGGATTAGATGCGATGGTTCCACATTTCAGCACTCTGGAATGATTCTCTCTGGCATCCCCCCGTCTGCGTCCAGGTTCTTATGTCAGTCTATCTCTCCCTACCTTCTCGGTGCACCTTCTGTCCCACCCATGCCTGGCCTCTTAGATTTCTTCTCACCCCTCAAGACCCCCTGGGGTGGGAGCTGCCCCAGACCCACTCCAGGCCAGGCCCTCCACGTTTCCGGTGGAGCCCGTCAGCCATCGGAAAGTGTGACAGGCGCCCCAGACTGAGCCTGAGAGAGTCACTTCCTGAGTCCTGGGCCAGCCGCAGCCATGGCAAACCACGGCCTGAGCAGCACATGTGGGTGCTGACGTGGCCCAGGGCTGGGGAGGAGGAAGCAGCAATGGAAAAAAGGGCTTGTTTTTCCTCTGAAAAAAGGGAGATGAGCTGCAACCTGCTCAGCCTTGGGTTGGGTATCCAAGCATGGATGGTTTGCCTCAGGTTTTCTCTTAGAGCCTCAGCTGCCATGGCCAACCTCAGATCTTGTTTCACCTCTGCCGCCTTCTCCTCTCCCTTTTGCGAGGAAAGTCTGAGTGCAGGCAGCAGCTCAGACCTGCAGACCCAACAAGGGCTCTCGTCTTTCCCAGGATTCCTGGCACCAGTCACCAGGCTGGCAAGATCTGAGAGTCCCCAGCTCTCCCTCTGCACCCCTTGAGGCCTGGCAGGCACCCAGGCTGGGATGCAGGAGTGGCCCAGAGCCTTTCTCACCTCCAACTTGGTTTTCTTTAGGGCCCAAGCCTGTTGTTCCATCCTGGTGCTCACAAACCCAAACTGAGATTTGTCTCCTTGGGAGGGCCCGTTCCTTTCATCATGTCTCTCCTCTCCCATGTCCCCCAGGCACAGCAGACAGAAGTGTGCCATTAGCCAGAAGACAGAACAGAGGAGAGCAGGGATGACTCAGACACTCCGGGCCCTGCTGCTGAGAAGTCAGGTCAGCAGCCCAACTGTATCCCGGGATGTAGTGGGCTGAATTGTGTCCCCCAAAAAGATACGTTCATGTGCTAAGCCCCAGCTCCATAACTGTGACCTTGATTTAGAAATAGGATCTTCGCAGATGTGATTAGTTTAAATGAGGTCATAGTGGCTTAGAGTGGACCCTAATCCAATATGGGAGGTCCCAGGCTCAGTTACCGGTACCTCCTAAAGGAAAAACAAACTGACAATGAGCAAAAAGAACGAGCAAACAACAAGCAAATAGATGAGGAAGCCAACTCAGGGGAGCCAATGTGGCTCACTGGTTGAGTGCCAGCCTCCCACATACCAGGTCCCAGGTTTAATCCTCGGTCCTGGTACCTCAAAAAATAAAAAGAAGGAGGGAATTGGACACAGACAGAAACAGGGGAAAACACCATGGAGACAAGAAAGAATACCTTGTAGAAATGGAGGCAGAGGTTGTAGGGATGCATCTACAAGTCAAAGAATGCCAAGGACTGCCAGCAACCACAAGAAGCTAGAGGAGGCAAGGAAAGACTTTCCTGTCCAGGTTTCAGATGGAGCATGGCCCTGCTGGCACCTTGATTTCAGACTTCTAACCTCCAGAACTGAGTCAATAAATCCCTGTTGTTTTAAGCCACCCAGGTGGCGGTACTTTGTTATGGCAACCCCAGCAAACTAAGACAAGGGAGGAAGCTTTTTTTTTTTTTTTTTTTAAAGATTTATTTATTTTTATTTATTTGTGCCCCCCTTGCTGCTTATGCTGCTGTGTCCATTCGCTGTGTGTCTTCTCTGTGTCTGCTTATCTCCCCCTTGCTGTGAGGTCTTGCCGCATCAGCCCACAGCGCCGCGCGAGCTGGCCTGCCCTCACAAGGAGGCGCCGGGAAGCGAACCCGGGGCCTCTCATATGGTAAACGGGTGCTCTATCCATTGAGCCACAACCACTTCCTGCCGTGAGGTTGCTGCATCAGCCCACCGCACTGCTCAGGCCGGCGTGCCCTCACAAGGAGGCCTCGGGACTCGAACCCGGGCCTCCCATATGGTAAACGGGGGCTCTATCCACTGAGCCACACCCGCTTCCCACGGGGGGAAGCTTTGAGGCCTCCCTATATCCTCCCCACTCGCTGGTTGCCCCATCACAGGGAACACTAAAGTCTGGGCAGGACGTAGGGGTTTGGGGCTCAGTTTCCTCTCACTGTTCCCAGGCAGAAGCTGCTTTCCAAAAGGCATGAGCTGTAGGGGATGGGACAAGGAGAGTGAGGGTGGAGGGGTACAGCTCGCACCCTAAATATTCTCACTGCCTGCACCTTAGTCTGAGTCTAGACTGCTCAGGACCAGAGCTCTTTCCCTCCTGAGGCCTTTGCACAGCTGTCCCTTCTGCCTGGAATGCTCTCCCCACCCACCCAGCTCCTCAGTACAGAACTGCTCTTCTCCTCCTTTTTATCTCTGCATAAAAGTCACTTCCTCTGAGATGTCTTCTTTCACCTCCCAGAATATGTCCTTTCCCTGTCATCACTCCTGCAATTCACCCCTTGTTTCCTTTATTTTACACTTGCCGTAACTGAAACTATCCTTTTTATTTGCTTAACTGTTTATTTCTGTGTATCCCACTGAATGGTAGTTTCCATGAGGGCAAAGCCACATCTGCCTTTTCATTGCAGTATCCCCAGCACTTAGCGTGGGGCCCGATACCAGCAGGTGGCCAACACACCTTTTTCAAAAGAAACTCTAATGCTTTTTTCAATGCTTCCCCCTACTACTTCCCAATAGGAGCCCTTTCCACTCCAGTCCATTTTTCAGCCTCATATTCCCCAAAGAGACCGCGCATGGGCCCTCCAGGCCTCCCCATCCCCTCCACCTCCTCCCACCAGCCCGAAACAGCCTCTCATTTTCTTACCTGTAAGTTTGGTCCTTTTCATGTTCCTTCTCTTACAGAAGCTCTTCATCATCCCAGCCCCCTGGAATCTCTCCCTCCTCTTATCCCCTTTGTCCCTTAGAGTCAAAGGCTTTTGGTGGCTAACAGGGCTGCTTCCTATTCTTAGTTCCCTTGTAACATAGAATCCTTGGAAGTTCTCAGAAAAGTTTTTTGTTGTATTGATAATGGGAGTATTAATCAGAACCTGTTGGGCTGTCACAGAAACTGAACTCAAGCTGAATTAAATAAAAAAGGAGGGGAGCAGATGTGCCTCAAGCAGTTGAGTGCCAGCTTCCTAGGTGGGAGGTCCCAGGTTCGGTTCCCAGTGCCTCCTGAAAAAACGAAGGCAAACAAAAGCAAAACAAACTCAGGGAAGCAGATGTGGCTCAGTGGTTGAGCGCCAGCTTCCCACATATGAGGTCCCAGGTTCAATCCCCAGCCCCCGGTCCCTCAAAAAAAAAAAGAGGGGGGGCCGGGTGTAGCTCAGTGGCTGAGCGCCTACTTCACATGTACAAGGTCCCAGGTTCAATCCCTGGTACTTCCTAAAAATAAATAAAATAAGAATTCATTGGCTTGTATAACTAAAAAACCCAGGCTGAGCCCAGGGACTTATTCCCAGTGTGTCTGTCTCTTCTCTCTGATTTCCTCTTCATTGGCTTCACTCTCAGCCAGACTCTCCAGTCTGATGGCACTTTCCTTGTTTGGGTCATATGCCCACCCCTGAATCAATCTATATGGGTTGGGAGCTGCAATGCTCCAATAGGCCAGGCCTAGGTTACATTCCCACTCCCAGATCCAAGGTGGAGTCATCTTCCCCCAACTACATGGATTGGGGAAAAGGGCTTTCTCCAAATGAAATTTCTGGGTACATGCAGTTTTGAAAAGACAGGAGATTTGATGATGGGTAGGCAAACGAAAGATGTAGACTACAAGGATTTCTGGTGCTCAGCTTCAGCCAGGACCCACAGATACCTTAGGTCAGCTTGCACATTAGAATCGTAGGGGGAAGCGGATGTGGCTCAAACAATTGAGCTCCCGCCTACCACAGGGGAGGTCCTGGGTTCGGTTCCCTGTGCCTCCTGGAGAAGACAAGCAAGACAGCAAGCTGGTGCGACAGGGCAGGCGCGGCAAGCTGATGCAACAAGATGATGCAACAAGATGACGCAACAAGGAGACACAAAAAGGAAAGACAATGAGAGACACAATAAAGCAGGGAGCTGAGATGGCTCAAGCAATTGAGCACCTCTCTCCCACATGGGAGATCCCAGGTTTGGTTCCCGGTGCCTCCTAAAGAGAAGATGAGCAGACACAGAGAGCACACAGCGAATGGACACAGACAGCAGACAGTGAGCCCAAACAATGGGGGGATAAATAAATAAATAAATAAATAATTTTTTTAAAAAAATTGTAGGAAAAGTGGCTTGTCCTGGCTGGGGGAGGCAGGTGTGCTACCTTGGCGTCCAGGCTGCAGTGCCTGCTCAGTTCTTGTGTCAATCCCCTGAAAACTGTGATTCAGTTGGTCTAGGGTAAAGCCTTTTTTTTAAAAAGTGCTCCAAGGTATGTACATCACTATTGCAGTGTCGTGGGAATGTGGAGACACATGGGAAAAACACAACTGGTATGACCTATGGACTGTGGTTAACAGCAATACTGTAATATTCTTTTTTTTTTTTTAATTTAATAAAGCTTTATTTTTTCAAAATGTACAGTTGGTTGGACCTCTTTATGCATCTTCACCAGCAGCTGGGGCATCTCCACCCTTGGTGTTTCTGGTATAAATTACTTGAGCTCTGTGTTTTGAAACCAGCTTGATAAGTCCTTTACTAAGCAGCTCCTGAAGGGCTGCCCTGGCCAAGGAACCATGAATCTTCAGTCTCTCAGAGACCACAGCAGGAGTTATAAGCTTGTAGTTGGGAACTTCCTTACAGAGTTTGTCATAAGTGGCTTTGTCAAACAAGACTAGGTTATTGAGCTTGTCTCGAACTTTTCCTTTGGACCACTTCTTTTTGGCCTTGCCTCCGGATTTGTTCACTGGGTCTTTGTCTTTCTTGGCCGACTTTCCGGCATCTTTCTTCTTCTTGTCGTCCTTGGGCGGCATCACGAGGCTCAGAGAGCAGCTGCAGCCACTGCAGCCTTGCTAAGATGTCGGACAGAAAGGGTGTAATATTCTTGCACCAATGCCAAAGATGTACTGTGTTGATAACAGGGAGTATGGAAAAATTGTGCCAAATGTACGCTATGCACCATGGTTGGTGGTAATAGTCTGACGATATTATCTCATAATTTGTAACAAATATTCCACCACGGAGTGGTGTGTTGGTGAAGGGGTGTTGTATGGGACTTCTACACATGTGCATGATTGTTTTGTAAGTTCACAACTTCTGTAATAAAAATATATTTTAAAAAATAGGGTGGGTTGGGGGAAAAATACACCAAATGTAAGATATGAACTATAGTTAGTAGTAATATTTGACGATGCTCCTACATAGTTTGTAATAAATGTTTCACAACAATGCAAGGTGTTGGTGGAGGGGTGATGTATGGGAGCCCTGTATGATGTTATGCATCTTTATTTTGTAAGTTCACATCTTTCATTATACACTTATTGTTTATGTATGTTCATGTATGAGTGATATACTTCAATTAAAAAGAAAAGAGCTCAAAGGTGATTCTGTTGCACAGGTAAAGTTGAAAAATTGCTCTAGGAAAGGATGCTCCACTGCAGCAAGAAGGGCCCAGATTAGCTCTTAGGGACAGTGCCTCTGTGTAAAACTAGGAATGTTTCTCCCTCTCTGAACAACTTTTCAGAAACGGGACACTAGGATTTGCGTGGGGGCTGAGGATGGGTGGGTTACCTTTGGATCACCCTGCTGGTCCAAAGCCCTGGAAGAAAACAATAGGCACTCTTTATTGAATGCCAACTGCAAGGCAGGCACTGTGCTTTGGGGTTTCACAGATCGCAGACCATGTAAGTTTCAGTCTTCACAATTCTTCCATGTGACACCATTAACCATTTTACAGTTGAGGAAACGCTTGGCCAAGATACCCCGCCAGGGAGTGGCAAAATGGGCATTCTGACACAGGACTATCCATCTGGTCTGGCCTGCCCTTCCCGCCCTGCAGGAGGCCTCAGAGAGCATCACTCCTGCTCCGAATACTTGCAACTTGGTTGATAGTGGGAGTGGGGTTTCCCAGCCCGCCCACAGCTTGGGATGGGGAGCTTAGACCTAGTACCCAGAGACAAGGGAGTCCTGGTTCATTGTTCGATTCCTTAAGTCATTTTTATAAGAAAATGGGGGGCGGGGGGAGCGGAGTGGGGGATACAGAGGGATGAGAGTTACATCCCCCATTCAACCCACTGACCTCCTGAGGCTGACCCTTACCCTCCCGGTGTTGGTGTCGTAATCAGCACCCTCCTTCCATACACGCACTTTCTGCTTTCTTTTTCAATTTAGAAACTGAATCCCCTGAATTCAGAGCAAGAGCTGAGCCTTCCCTTCTCGGAATCCCTGTTCCCTTTGGGATGCGCATGTAATTGCGGGGGTGGGGGGGCGGGCGGAGAGGGCTTCCCTGTTCGCGTCCCCGCTCACAGGAGACCTGCAGGAATCTTCCTCCCGCACCCCACCCCCGCCCTTGCCCTGGCTCGGGGGTGTGTGGGGGAGTGTGCTATCCCGGAGTCTGAGCGCCTCGGTGGTGGCGGCTCCCCAGAGGCTGCAGGGAGAGCCCCGGCTGCGGCGCCTGCTCAGTCCGCGCTCACTGCGTCGAAGGCTCCCCTGGCCTGGCTGGGCGCCAGGCACCGCAGCCGGGCGGGGGCGCGAGGCGGCGGCGGAAGAACCCGCTCGGCCAGCGGCCGGGGAGTGGAGCTGGAGAGGGGGCCTCCAGGGGGCAGCACCGAGCCGCTACGCTGGTCCCTATCTTCGCGCCAAGCCCGGGGTCCCCAGACAGCCCCTAGGGAAGACACCTCTTTACTCCCGCCGCGCCCGCCGCGCCTCCACCTGGACTGGATAAGGAAGGGGAAGTCCCCCGCACCCACCCCAGGGACCGTCACCCAGCGGCGAGACCAGGATTCTGGTCTCTCCCAGGGCAATCAGGTGTCCTCATTCTGCTCCCCAAAGGTGGTCTCTGCCCCGGCGAGGTGAAGGGAACAGCTTTTCGGTTATTGGGGGCAGAGAGGGGTCCCCAGGCCTCGATGGCCCCGTCTCATTGGCAGGTGGCGGAGAAGCAGGAGGCCCAACCGCCAAGCACAGGGGCCCAGGAACCGCGGAGCCAGGACTTCCCAGGCTCAGTTTCCCCGGGAGAGACGGCTGGACCAGCACCCTACCATTGGCCGAGGCCTGAGGTCAAGGCCCCGCCTCTGCGGGGCGGCCTCTGCCCTAGCCGGCCCCGCCGCTCCTCCCCTCCCCTCCCGGCTCGCTCTCACGGTCCCAGAGGTGGGCGGGCGGGCCCTAGATGACGCCGCCAAAGCCCCGGCCCGGCTCGTCGTCGCCCCCGTCCCGGGCCCGGGCTTCCCCAGCTCAGTGCCCGCCCGGGAGCCGCCTGAGCGGCCGTGCGCCCCGCGCCCTCCCCGCCTGGCCGCCCCCCTCCCAGCGCGCGCTCGGAATCTCGGCTGGGAACCAGGGAAGAGGGAGGGAGCGAGGGCGCCTCAAGCAGCGACCCGGAAACGCCATATAAGGCGCAGGAAGGATCCCCCGCCGGAACAAACCTTATTTGGGCAGCGCCTTATTTGGAGTGGCCCGATATGGCCCGGCCGCTTCCGGCCCCGGGAGGAGGGAGCAAGGCGGAGGGAAAGGGGCGGGGGCACCGCCGGGAACTTCGGGGCAGCTCGGGTCCCGCGCGCCTCAGCTGCGGCTGGAGCGCTAGGCTTCCCCGAGACCTGGAGTCCCGGGCGCGGGAGCAGGCGCGGGGCCCGGGGCGCGGGCTAGGGGTGCCCACCGCTCTCCGACAGGGGGCTTCACGTCACTCCGGGTCCTCCTGGCCGGTCCTGCCATATTAGGGCTTCCTGCTTCCCATATATGGCCATGTACGTCACGGCGGAGGCGGGCTCGTGCGGTTCCAGACCCTTCAAATAGAAGCGGATCCGGGGAGTCGCGAGAGATCCCAGCGCGCAGAACTCGGGGAGCCGCCGCCGCCATCCGCCACCACCAGCTTTCGCCGCCGCCGCCGCCGCAGGACCGGCCCCTGCCCGAGCCTCCGCTGCAGCGCCGAGTCCACGCTGGCCCGCGGCGAGGGCGAGCCTGGGGACCCCACCTACGCTGTCCCCAGTGTGCCCTGCAACCCGCATGTGACCCGGCCAGGCCCCCGCGAGTGTGTCCCCCGCAGCTCCGGCCCTGGGCTGCGCCCACCCGCCCTAACACCGGCTCGTCCGCCTGCTGGTCCGGGATGGCGGCGGCCAAGGCCGAGATGCAGCTAATGTCCCCGTTGCAGATCTCCGACCCGTTCGGCTCTTTTCCTCATTCGCCCACCATGGACAACTATCCCAAGCTGGAGGAAATGATGCTGCTGAGCAACGGGGCGCCCCAGTTCCTCGGTGCCGCCGGGGCCCCCGAGGGCAGCGGCGGGAACAGCAGCAGCAACAGCAGCGGGGGCGGTGGAGGTGGAGGGGGCGGTAGCAACAGCAGCAGCAGCAGCGCCTTCAACCCTCAGGGGGAGGCAGGCGAACAGCCGTATGAGCACCTGACCGCAGGTAAGCGGTGGCCTGCGCCGAAGATTATCCCCTTCGCCCCATTCCTGGCGCCCAGTCAGTCCTTCCCCCACGGCCTTCACCGCAGGAGCCACCCTGGTCTTCAAGGATGTGACTGGGGTTTCCCTTCCATTCCGGGCAACCCCCAGGGTCATGTGCTACAAGGATGTCTGGGGACATCCCCCACCCACCCACCTCGTCCCTAGCGGTGCGCAGAGGATCGAGCTTTTGTTTTGGATGGAAATCTCTGGGGCTGCGTGGGTGGATGGAGAGGGGGAGGGCTTGTTTTGATGAGCAGAGCTGCGCCCCCCTCCCCCAAGAAGGCTTGCTTTGCCTCCGCCTTTCCCTAAGGATGGACCATGATCCGTGGCCAGGGATGTCCCGACAGTCCGGGGTAGGGGGCGCGCACTAGCCGCGGCCATGGGGTGCTGGCGGGAATCCCTCGCCCGCGCAGCCGCCGCTGCGGAGCGCTGGGAGCTGCAGTGGAGGGGGATTCTCCGTATTTGCGTCAGCTGTTGTTGAATTGAGCTCCGCCGCTGGAGCGCGTCCAGGAACATTGCAATCTGCTGCTATCAATTATTAACCAGCTCGGGAGTCAATGGTAGCAGGCCCGACCTCTTGCCTGTCGGCTCGGGTCCTCTTCGCCCTCCAGTGATTGCTCTCCAGTAACCAGGCCTCTCTTACCTCTCTCTCTCTCCTGGCAGAGTCTTTTCCTGACATCTCTCTGAATAATGAGAAGGTGCTGGTGGAGACGAGCTACCCTAGCCAAACCACCCGGCTGCCCCCCATCACCTACACTGGCCGCTTTTCTCTGGAGCCTGCACCCAACAGTGGCAACACCCTGTGGCCTGAGCCCCTCTTCAGCCTGGTCAGTGGCCTCGTGAGCATGACCAACCCAACGGCCACCTCGTCCTCGGCGCCATCTCCAGTGGCCTCCTCTTCCTCTGCCTCTCAGAGCCCACCCCTGAGCTGCACAGTGCAGTCCAATGACAGCAGTCCCATTTACTCTGCGGCACCCACCTTCCCCACACCCAACACTGACATCTTCCCTGAGCCACAAAGCCAGGCCTTTCCAGGCTCGGCAGGCACCGCGCTCCAGTACCCGCCTCCTGCGTACCCTGCTACCAAGGGCGGCTTCCAGGTTCCCATGATCCCGGACTACTTGTTTCCCCAGCAGCAGGGGGACTTGGGCCTGGGAACCCCAGACCAGAAGCCCTTCCAGGGCTTGGAGAGCCGTACCCAGCAGCCATCACTCACTCCACTCTCCACCATCAAAGCCTTTGCCACACAGTCGGGCTCCCAGGACCTGAAGGCCCTCAACACCGCTTACCAGTCCCAGCTCATCAAACCCAGCCGCATGCGCAAGTATCCCAACCGGCCCAGCAAGACGCCTCCCCACGAACGCCCCTACGCCTGCCCGGTGGAGTCCTGTGACCGTCGCTTCTCCCGCTCTGACGAGCTGACCCGCCACATCCGCATCCACACCGGCCAGAAGCCCTTCCAGTGTCGCATCTGCATGCGCAACTTCAGCCGCAGTGACCACCTCACCACCCACATCCGCACCCACACAGGCGAGAAGCCCTTCGCCTGCGACATCTGTGGGAGAAAGTTTGCCAGGAGTGACGAACGCAAGAGGCATACCAAGATCCATCTGCGGCAGAAGGACAAGAAAGCAGACAAAGGTGTTGTGGCCTCTTCAGCCACCCCTTCCCTCTCTTCCTACCCATCCCCAGTGGCTACCTCGTACCCGTCCCCAGTCACTACCTCATACCCGTCCCCGGCCACCACCTCGTACCCATCACCAGTGCCCACCTCCTACTCCTCTCCTGGCTCCTCATCCTACCCATCTCCGGTCCACAGTGGCTTCCCCTCACCGTCTGTGGCCACCACTTACTCCTCCGTTCCCCCTGCGTTCCCTGCCCAAGTCAGCAGCTTCCCCTCCTCAGCTGTCACCAACTCCTTCAGCGCCTCCACAGGGCTTTCGGACATGACAGCAACCTTTTCCCCCAGGACAATTGAAATTTGCTAAAGGGAAAAGAGGAGAAAAAAGGGAAAGGGGAAAAAAGAAACACAAGAGACTTAAAGGACAGGAGGAGGAAATGGCCAAAGGAGGGGGTTCTGCTTAGGTCAAATGGAGTTTCTCAGAGCCAAGTCTTCCCCTTCTGCTCCACCCCAGGGTCAGCATGGAAGGTCTGGTGGCCAGCGATCCTTTCTGCCCACTTCCCCTTCCCCCCCACCTCCTGCTCCCTTTGACTTCAGCTGCCTGAAACAGCCATGTCCAAGTTCTTCGCCTCTATCCAAAGAACTTGATTTGCATGGATTTTTGATATATCATTTCAGTATCATTTCCATTGTATGCCTGACCCTTTGCTTCCTTCAATGGTAGAAAATTGAGTTGGTGAAATGGGGTTTGGGCTCTTTGGAGCCCAGCCCTGCACCCTTGTACAGTGTCTGTGCCATGGATTTCGTTTTTCTTGGGGTACTCTTGATGTGAAGATAATTTGCATATTCTATTGCATTATTTGGAGTTAAGTCCTCACTTTGGGGGAAAAAAAAAAAAAGAAAAGCCAAGCAAACCACTGGTGATCCTCTATTTTGTGATGATGCTGTGACGATGACTTTGAAACTTTTTTTTGAAACAGCAGTCCTAGGTATTAATCAAAGCATGTGTCAGAGTGATGTTCCGTTAACCTTTTTGTAAATATTGCCCGACTGTACTCTCACATGTGGCAAAATATGGTTTGGTTTTTCTTCTTTTTTTTTTTTTTAAAGTGGTTTTTTTTTGTCGTTCCGTCCTTTTGATTTAAAAAAAGTTTCACGTCTTGGTGCCTTTTGTGTGCTGCGCCTTGCTGATGGCTTGACATGTGCAATTGTGAGGGGTGTGCTCACCTCTAGCCTTAAGGGGGGCAGGGAGTGACGATTCGGGGGAGGCTTTGGGAGCAAAATAAGGAAGAGGCTGAGCCAAGCCTCAGTTCTCTGGAATGTAAGGGGAAAAAAAAGTATCCAAAACAAAATCTGAACTCTCAAAAGTCTATTTTTTTAACTGAAAATGTAAATTTATAAATATATTCAGGAGTTGGAATGTTGTAGTTACCTACTGAGTAGGCGGCGATTTTTGTATGTTATGAACATGCAGTTCATTATTTTGTGGTTTTATTTTACTTTGTACTTGTGTTTGCTTAAACAAAGTGACTGTTTGGCTTATAAACACATTGAATGCGCTTTATTGCCCATGGGATATGTGGTGTATATCCTTCAGAAAAATTAAAAGAAAATAAAGTAGCTTTTCTTGGGTGTGTTTTCTGGGTGGGGGTAGGGCCTTGTAGTAGCTGTCCCTATCGAGGGGTTTGAGGTTTTCTGAAGTCTCTGGGGTTTTGATAGAGACAAGGAAGGACACTGCAACCAGAATCCTGCCTGTGGTGTGTTGCCAGAGTGGATTCTTTATGAAGACTGGGTGTGGGCCTCCTCTTGAAGCTGACCTGTTCCTCAGTCTGGTTGGCTGCAGCTTTACCTTGGTCAAAGCTCAGGAAGGCTGGAGTTAAGGGTGGGACATGTGTGGCTAAAGGCAGTGCCACTCTTCTGGTACCATGTATGGCAAGCCCTGATCCCCACCCCCACCCAAGGCTGGGAAAATCTATGAGATTTTCTTAAGCCCTGCCATGTGCACTTGGGGAGATGAGGGGTGGGCATGAGGCCTTGGGAAATAGTAACAAAGCTGGGCCTGCAACAGCCACTCCCTCTTATCCTTCGTGTCCCTAGCAATCTGAGGGTATTGAAGAAGGATGGAAGAGGCAAGGGCCAGTTCTCAAGCCAAGAATCCTTCCAGGAAGAATATCTTGTCACTTGCCAGCTGGAGCTGTGATCGTTGGCAACCTCCTGGGATGCAGGGCAGAGTGGGCAGAAGGATGGCCTGTTTCTAAGATTCTGTCCAGACCAAGCCTCTTCCCACTGTGTAGGAGGCATGAGATGCTCAGTCCCTCTGGCAGCAGCCCCCACAGAGTCGCTCAGTGCTGGAGCTATCCTGGTGGGTTTGTGAGCTTCTGTCTACCCCGGGAGAGGCTTTGAGCTGGACAGGATGGATACAGCAAGAATAGTCCCTGTTTTCAAAGAATGCAGATTGTTGGTGGGGAGACAGAGATGGAGGCCTAGAATTACATGTTACATAATGTGAGCAAGCGTGAGGTTCTATGGGAGCCCAGAGAAGGGCTCAGGAAAGGTGGAAGAATTGATTGGGAAGGGTAAGTAGGAGTCAACCAGATTGTCTTGGTTTGTTTGCAAGGTAGAGAGAATATCAGCCAAGTCTTTACCCAGGAGCATGGAAGGGATAGATTACGGAATGGAAGCACTTCCACCAACTTCTGACTCCCCAAATCAGGAACAGTGGTGGATCCCTTCTACAGGCCCTGAGTGAAGTCAAGTTCTAACCTGCCTCTCCCCCCTTTCCCTTTGGAGACCTCCCAGGTTCTTGACCCACATGTTCTTCTGGGCTCGGGAATTCCAGGAACACCTTGGAATTGGCCTCATTCTTTCTCTTCCATTCTAGTTCCTCTCTTCTCTCCCCCACTACTACTGACCTCTGCCTTTTCTCATTCCAGACTCCTCAGCCTGAAGCAGGGGGAACGAGGCCATGTTCTCCAGCAAATGGCACATCCCTGATCTCTTGGCAAAATTGCCAGGTCTTAATAGGGCAATATTTATGTTGGCACATCTCTTCCCAGCCCCACCTACCCCTCCCCATTTCCCTCTAGGCCAAGGAACACAAGTTTATGCCTGTTACACATTCTTGAGAGTATCTTGCCCCAGACCAGACTCCGAATAAACAAAACATGGCAAGCACAAAATGTGAAAGAAGGACCAAAGAGACGGTTCCTTTAAAGCAGAGCATCTCAAACATGTCAGTGCATCAGAATCCCTAGATTCAGATTCCCAGGCCAGGCCCATTTCCAGAGTATCATACTCCTTAGGTCAGGGATGGGGTCCTGGAACTGACCTTGCTAACAAGCACTGCAGGTGACCCTGATACAGATGGCTTGTTAAGAAACTCTGCCAAGCCTGCTAGCTAATTTTTATTAGTCCTGTCACAAGGATTTCTTTAGGCTCTGATAGTCCAAACTCAAGTTCCTTTGCAAGGTTGAAATAGGATAAGACTAAAAAATTGCCCCATTTTACAGTCCTGTAATATAGTTAAATGTGTCAGCTGATAGAAAGAAAAACAAAAATGTTGATTTTAACTCCTGTGCCTGTGAGAGAAAGCTGAAACCTAGGGCACAGGGCAGTGCTGATAACAGCTCTTATCATCATCATAAAGGCTGAGGTTTGGGTAAGGCCCCAGATAGTGCTGAACAATTGATTGCTACCTGGAGACAATGTCTTGGGTTTCAGGGATGTCCGGAAGGACAGAGGAGTAGGGTGGAATTGGGGAGGGAAGAGAGGAGACGCATCCAGCTTTTAAAAACAGGTTTAGGCTCTGAAGTAAAAGAAATAACCACGGCCTAAGGATCTTTGACCCTTCCTTCTAGTCCTGGAAAGATACTGTTTTCTCTTGCATTTCAGGAATGTTTAGTCTCAACCATTTTGAAAGATTTTAAGGAAGGCAGAGCTTAGCCTGGTTGCCCCTCTGCCTCCCCCACCTGGACCCTCCCCTTCCTCAGGAAGAAATGGAGTCAGGTGTGGAGACTAAGGAGTCAGAGTTACTCCCGGCTCCCCCTGCCCCGGCTGTTTTGGCTAGTTCATGCCACACAGTGCAGTTGGAGAGGGGAAGGCATTGGGCAGAGTGAGATACCAGTGTCCTAAGGGAAATGAGGCCAAGTCTAAAAGAATCAGGTGTCGAGCAAATAAGATTTCAACATTTTACCCATAAACCTTTGGGTGCTAATAAGATTTTTGCACCCAAATAGCAAATCTAGCCTTCCACTTCAGTCATTTTTCTTCTCCAGGCTCCCTTTACCAATCACTAGGACCTAGGAGAGCCTTTTGTGATTGCTAAAACTTACTTGAGAAGATCTCTTAGGTCAACTTGACGGCCTCAGTGCCTCAGATCCAGCTAAGGGAATGATCCAAATTTAGCTCATCTCCTCTTTTAGGGAGCTCTCTCCAACAAACCCATGCTCCTCAGCCTTAGGTTTTCTTAAGATTTTATTACAACTTTATTGAGTTTTGATATATATACACACTGATGAAACCATCACCATAATTAAGAGAGTGAATGTATCCATCACCCCCAAAAGTGTCCTGGTGATTCTTGGTAACCCCTCCCTTTTTCCACCTCTCTCTCCAGGCAACTACCAATCTAATTTGTCATTCTAGATCATTTTGCATTTTCTAGAGCTTTATGTAAATTGAATCATTCTGTATATACTCTTTCACTTAGCGTCATCATTTTGAGATTCATTCATGCTGTTGTGTGTTCAAATAGTTCATTCCTGTTTATGCCTGAGTAGTATTCCACTGTATGGCCACACCACAATTTGTTCATCTTTTCACCTGTGGATGGACATTTGGGTGGTTTCACTTTGGGGCTGTTACAAATAAGGCTGCTGTGAACATTTGTGTACAAGTCTTTGTGTGGATATGTGCTTTTTTTCCCTCTCTTATCTCTTCCTCCAAAGTACCCCCATTCTGGCTCCCACCATGTACCCATTTACTCACCTCTCTCTTACTGGAGGCAGTAAGCACCCAGCTCCCTCCACACTCACAGAGTCAGGGCCCAGCCTCTTAAAAGATTTGCTTCTTTTAATCTTTCTCCACATAAACAGAGCCAGCCCCTTCATCATTTTTATTGCTCTATTTCAAACTCCCTCCCATTTGTTTATATCTTCCTAGTAATGAGATGTCTAGGCTCAGCAAGGTATATTATCAGTATTTATTCAGCTTGGCAAATGTCCACAATCACTGGCCATCCTTCAGCTTTCCAAGGAGGAAAGGTACCTGGCAGAGGGTAGGCCACAGATTGATGAGGCACTCCTACCTCAAAAGGAGGAAGGTGCTAGAGAGCATATGATGTGGGGGGGTTACCCTGGGAGAGACTAGTCCTCAGAGTTTATCTGTATGCTTTTACTGCTTTTATTACTATCTTTTGTGGGTTCTTCCCTGGGTGGGTTTTCTGGAACACTGACCCCATTCATCCACTACTTGTCATAAGCCATATCCTACCACAGTCCCACCTCTCAGTTCTGAGGTGGTATTGTAACTAAAGCTTCTCTCTCTCCTCTTTGGACACTGGGAGTCTGGGTGAAAGGCAGCCTGAGAGTGAAAATGGCAACTGAAGAAAGAGGGCAGGTCTGGGTCTCTGTTTCAAATTGAGATAACTGAGCACTTATTGACTATCTGGGTATGTGCTGGATTTGACATGGGGAGAGGGTAGCTTCACTTGTTTCTAAAAAGTTATCCTTACCCTACAACTTCTCTAATATACATATATATATTTTATCTTTAAAAATTATGCTTTCCAGACAGACAATAACAAGTGCTGGTAAGGATACAGAGAACGTGGACCCCTCACACATTGTTGGTGGGAATATAAAAAGGTGCAGACACTTTGGAAAGCAGTTTGGCCATTTCTTATAAAGTTAAACATATACTTATCATAGGACCCAGCAATTCAATCCTGTATCTACCCAAGAGAAATGAAAACATATATTCATACAAAGACTTGTACACCAATGTTCATAAGCAGCATTAGTCATAATAGCCAAAAAGTGGAAACAATCCAAATATCTATTCAACTGGTAAATGGGTAAACAAAATCAATCCTTACAATGGAACACTATTCAGCAATAAAAAGAAACAAAATATGGATATAGGCTACAACATGAATACATTTCAAAAACATTTTAAGTTAAAGAAGTTAGGTGCAAAAGACTACATATTATATGATAGCATTTATATGAAATGTCCAGAAAAGGCAAAGCTATAGAGACAGATCAGTAGTTGCCTAGGGGTAGGGGTGGGAATAGTTATTGCCTCCAAGTGAGCATGTTATTTTGGGAATGATGGACATGTTCTAAAACAGAAATGTGTTGTTTGCACAACTCTGTAAATTTACTGAAACTTACTGAATCGTACACTTACAACGGGTGAATTTTATCATATGTAAATTATACCTCAATAAATCTGTTTTTAAAAACTTATCCTTTCTTTCCCTGTCGTGGAGTGCCCCTTCCCCAGGTGGGCTTCCCAGCATCCTACAGACCTTTTCTCTATGCCTGGGGGTGGCCTTCTTGAGTCCTCTCTCCTGTGCTGCCCTTGTCTGTACTGGAACAGTCAATGTGCTGGGAAGACACAGCCCTGGGAGTGGGTGGGTCTGATTTGCAAACTGAAGGCCAAAGAGCAGGCCCCAGCTTAGGGGGACTGAGGCCCTCCTAAGACTCACTCGCTGGGAGCTCATTTCAAAGGAGAGGACTGAAGAAATCTGAGAGAGGCAAAGGGGTGGAAATGAATCTGTCCTGAAGCGTTTTCTCCCATCCCAGCCAGACTGCCCACTGGGGCCAGAGCGCCCTCTCAACTCCCAAATAAATCCAGGAGTCACTGTTTCCACAGAACCAGCAATTGGTGCCCTCCTCAGGGGAAATGATTGTGGCTCCCTCGGAAGTGAGTCTCGTTTTTCCTCAGAAGCAGATTCTCATCCTAGAAACTTTTCAGACCAAGGAACCAGACTCCTGAGAACCAAACTGTGCCTCACTGAACAAATTAATGGAGCACCTACAGTTGGCGATTTGGTCTTAGGGATTTGGAGGGGTCCTGGAGGTAGGAGAAGAGTTTTGTCTCAGACTAGCAAACCACCTTTGAATCTCTTTAGAATCAACTTTCAACCCCCTAAAACTAGCTTCTTGGAGATAGTGAATCTCCTCCAGCTGCCTTATCAGGACCAATTTCCAGTCTCCTCAACACTAGTTGCCCCTCTCAAACTGTCTTCTCAAAATTGCCTATTTAATTTTTTCAGATCCATTGGACTTGATCCATTTGGAAGCTTTCTCAGATAAGTGATGGGGCCAAGCAGTTCCTTGGGGACATTCTCTTCTGTCAATCTTCTGTTAATGATGCAACTAGAACCTCAATGGTCCCCCAGTCCCAAAAAACAGAAGGAGTGGTGACTGCCTTCCATCCCAACACAGCCACCTCAGAACTGACTTTGTCCCCACAGATCTGGGTTAACTCCTCCTAACTTGTCTCCTCAGAGCCATCTTTTATTCTCTTCAGAACCAGGTTTTATTTTGGCTAATGAAACTGCTAAGGTCCTTAGAATTTTCTTCTCAGAAGTTATCTTCTACCCAGAAACACTTTTTCAGTCTTCTCAGACCCAACTCTCAGGCTTCATAAAGCACGTCTTCAAGTTATTCATCCATGGGCCCCAGGTTCCCCATCTGCTTAATGGGGAAAATAATGCTTATCTTCATCTTCTTCGTCTTTAAAAAGATAACATGATTTTTTCCCCCTAATTACAAAATATATATTTATTGTAAAAAATATAGAAACACCTTACCTTTTTGTGTACCTGTTGAAAGAAGGTAAAAGCACTTTGAAACAGGAAACTCTCATACAGTGTTGGAAGGAGAATAAATTGGTACAAGCTTTCCTGAGGGCAGTTCAACAGTGTATACCAAGAACTTTACGTTTTCTGACCTAGCAATTCTGCCAGGACTATTCTTAATGACAGTATTACTGGAAATGGAGGAAAACTGGCAACAACATAAATTTCTGATGGGTAATGGCTGAAATCAACTGTTATACCATATGATGAACTACTAGGCAGTCCTTATAAATCATGTTCTGGGTTCTGAAATAATTATTGACAAAAAATACTCACAAGGGGAAGCGGCTGTGGCTCAATTGGTTGGGCTCCCGTTTACCATATGGGAGGCCCTGGGTTCGATTCCCGGGGCCTCCTGGTGAAGGCAAGCTGGCCCGCACGGCGCAGTGAGCTGGCGCAACAAAATGACCCAACAAAGGGAGACAAGCAGACACAGAAAAATGCACAGCAAATGGACCCAGCGAGCACAAGCAGCAAGGGGGGGTATAAATAAATAAATAAAAAATAAATTAAAAAAAAAAATGCTCACAATATAATACTAAGTAATAAAAGTAAGACAAAACTGTTAGAAGGTATGATTCTGACTTTATAAAATACATTCACTCACATATACATCAAAAGTGGATAGTTGGC
>JAQZBX010025718.1:0-29360 GCA_029593785.1 Cabassous unicinctus | reverse complement strand
CCATTCTGATAGGTGTGAAATGATATCTCATTGTAGTTTTGATTTGCATTTCCCTAATCACGAGTGATGTTGAGCATTTCTTCATGTGTTTTTTTGCCATTTGTATTTCTTCTTTGGAGAAATGTCTATTCAAGTCTTTTGCCCATTTTTTAATTGGGTCGTTTTTCTTTTTATTGTTGAGTTGTGACATCTCTTTATATATCCTGGATATTAAACCCTTATCAGATATGTGATTTCCAAATATTTTCTCCCATTGAGTTGGCTGCCTTTTCACCCTTCTGACAAAGTCCTGTGAGGTGCAAAAGTGTTGAATTTTGAGGAGGTCCCATTTATCTATTTTTTCTTTTGTTGCATGTGCTTTGGGTGTAAGGTCCAAGAAACCACCACCTACGACAAGGTCTTGAAGATGTTTCCCTATGTTTTCTTCTAGTAGTTTTATGGTCCTGGCTTTTATATTTAGATCTTTGATCCATTTTGAGTTGATTCTTGTATAGGGGGTGAGATAGGGGTCCTCTTTCATTCTTTTGCTTATAGATATCCAGTTCTCCCAACACCATTTGTTGAAGAGACTGTTTTTTCCCATTAGCGTGGGCTTGGTAGGTTTGTCAAAAACCAGTTGACTGTATAAGTGAGGGTTTATTTCTGGGTTCTCAATTCTATTCCACTGATCGATGTGTCTATCTTTATGCCAGTACCACGCTGTTTTGACCACTGTAGCTTTGTAATATGTTTCAAGGTCAGGCAGTGAAATTCCTCCACGTTGCTCTTCTTTTTTAGACTGCTTTTGGCTATTCGGGTGCACTTACCCTTCCAGATGAATTTGGTAATTGCCTTCTCTAATTCTGCAAAGTAGGCTGTTGGGATTTTTATTGGTATTGTATTGAGTCTATAAATAGTTTTGGGCAAGATTGACATCTTCATGATATTTATTCTTCCAATTCATGAACACGGAATGTCTTTCCATTTGTTTAGGTCTTTTTAAATTTCTTTTAGCATTGTTTTGTAGTTTTCTGCATGTAGGTCCTGTACTTCTTTGGTTAAATCAACTCCTAGGTATTTGAGTCTCTTCGTTGTGCAGGGTTTTAACTGAACCCCAGGCCAGCAACAGGAGGGCGGGGGCGAGGGGCGCGGGAGGCTTCCCAGAGGGGCTGCCCCTTACGGGCAGAAGGAGCTCATACCGCCGGTGCCCACGCCCAGCTCTGAAGCTCGGCCTGGAAGCCTGTCGGCTCCTAAGCCGCAGTCCACAAAGAGCCTTGGTGGCTTTTCCTGTGGCTCGCCCAGCCCGGAGCTGCCAGGAGCGAGAAGGGGCTCCGTAACTCACGGAGCAGAGGCCCCGAGACCCCTGCCAGGCCCTCCTAGCAGCCGAGCTGCCCCTCGCCGTCAGGCCCAGCGGCCGGGCCGGGCTGGAAGTGGCGCTCCCCCGACTCCCGCCCGCAGGGCCGCTGGGTGGCAGAGGCTGCGGCGGCCTCGGGTCTGGAAAGGCCCCGGCCCCCTGGATCCCAGCTCCGCAGGCTGCCGGGCCACCCCGTCCCTGCTGGCAGGTGAAGGTGCCCGCGCCTCCCTGTTCCTGCTGCTTCCCCAGGGACCCGAAATTGCAGGGACGGGGTCGGGAGAGCTGCTGTCTGCTGGGAGACCCCCGCTGGCTGCGGGTCCTAACCTTGCTGGGCCCGAGTGCTCGGTGCTCGGAGGCATGGGGCCTGCGGAGCCCCTGCTCGCGGGGGGCTCTGGGTTCCGAGCAGCGGCGTTTGCTGGGCCGAGAGCCCTGGAGCTGCAGGTCGGCGTGAGGCAGCACCGAGCGCCACGACCCACGTGCCCTCCTCCTCTGCCCCCAGGTCTCGCTGGACTTCGTGAGGCGCGGGGACTACGCGCTGGAGAGGATGGGGGTGAGCTACGCCGCGCGGGCGCACCTCAAGTCCCCCTTCGACCCCGACAACAAGCGGCTGAAGGGGGTCTACTGAGGGGCCCGCCCTCGCCCCCGGCCCCAGGCCCCCACCAGCACCGGGTCCCCCTTGTCCTTACTCTGGGCCTGCCAGACCCCCGATTCCAGGGACGAGCAGGGGGCGTGGAAGAGGTCGCCCCCCACCCCAAAGCCACCCCCGCCTGCACCTTGGCTCGGGAGCCTGCCTCGGAGCCCCCGCTAGCTTCTTGGAAGGTGCTCAGTAAAGACATAAACCCATCGTAAGGGCAGGGACAGCAAATCCACTTCTCACACCGATCGGCCCGCGGCCACGCGCTGCCCAGAGACCTCGCCAGAGCCCCGGGGGCTGTGCCTGGAATCGGAGGGACGGGAGCTGGGCTCGCCTGGCGTGGTCTGCTGCAGATGTGCTGTGGGGGGCCGAGGGGGGCTCACCCTTCAGCCCCCGGGAGGGGGCTGCTAGAGAGCCTTCCTGCCACGCCCCCATCCCGCCCCAGTGCTTCAGGCAGGAGACCTTCTGAGCATGACCAGAAGTGAGCAGCAGCAGGGCACCCTCCCTCACCTGGGCAGAAGCACCAGCTGCTGCTTCGGTTTCCCCGTGAGCCCCTCGCTCACCAGGTGTGGCCAGGAGAGGGTGCCGTGGCTGGAGCCTGCGGCCAAGACGCCTCCAATCTGGCTCTTTTGTCTTTGCTGTTTGATGAGGAAACACTGCTGCCCGTGGCCTGTCCTTGGGGAGGTGGGCGGCTCTTCTCGCAGTGGTTGAGACACATGGCTCCTCTACACCTGTCTCTTGGGTCCTTCCAGGAATGGCCCTGCCCCTCTTCCAGGTGGACCCAGGTGCCAGGTGTCCACTCGCCCCACCCCTGCTCTGACCCCACCCTGTAGGATGCCCACTGGGCTGCCTGGGGACGCCCACCGTCCTGCCCAGATGTGCTTTGCCCTCTTGGGTGGCTGCTGCATGGGGCACACGGAGCCAGGAGGGTTTTGGGCTCAGGCGGTCCTGCTGGCCCTGGCTCCGCTGTGGATGGAGCTGCACAGGTGGCTAGTGCAGGGGAAGCCATGGGGGCAGCCTGGCTTCAGCAGCCTTCTCTCTGACGTGGGCCGGGAGGGCCGCAGGCTGGGGCTCTGGGCGAAGGAGCCCCTGAAGCTCCTGGAGGAGGGGCCGGGGGAGGCCCAGGAAGGCCGTGTGGCTGCCCAGCGGCCCTGGCCTGCTTCCCCAGGGCCCGAGCTTCGGCCCCAGGCCCCTGGGACCAGGCCACGTGACCCCACCCAAGCCACAGACTGTCCCTGGGGTCAGCTAAGGCCAGGGGGATGTCCAAGTCCAGATGCCACCCGACTGACCTCTCATGGGCCACAGAGCCAGGGGAGGAAATGGCGTGAACCTCAGAAACAGAAACTTCCAGAGGCTTCCTCCCTGTTCTGCCTGTGTATCCTTCTCTGCCGAGAACAACCCTGGCCATGTGGGAAGGGCATTGGGTCCACAGACGTGTGAGGGGCCGGCCAGCCTCTGAAGCCCACCAGCTGCGTCCCCGGCCAAGCCTGCCAGCCTGGTTCACGCAGCACAGACCCCGCCGTTGCCGTCCCGCGGTGCGTGCTACAAGCTCAGGGACCCCACGTTGCTTCTTCCTTATGTCCAAACACAGACTTGTCTTGTTTTAAAGATCCTCCCAGAAAAAGTGAGCTCCCTGCCACTCAGGGTGCCCTGCTCAGAGTGCCCCCACGCCAGCAGGAACCCTCTGTATGGAAGGCGCCTA
This sequence comes from Cabassous unicinctus, assembly GCA_029593785.1. Taxonomy (NCBI): domain Eukaryota; kingdom Metazoa; phylum Chordata; class Mammalia; order Cingulata; family Chlamyphoridae; genus Cabassous; species Cabassous unicinctus. The sequence continues at coordinate 25,691 of JAQZBX010025718.1, read as the reverse complement.
CGCGGCGGGCAGCAGAGCTGGCTGGAGGTCCAGCGGGAGCAGACAAGGCCCCAGTGAGACTCAGTTTCTGGAGCTCAGGGCTCCTGCAAGGGCCTGGGTGTCCATGCAGAGGTCCAGGGGATGGCTCCTGCCCACCCCGCTCTCCCACCTGCAGCTGTCCTCCCGCTCAAGCTCGCAGCCCAGGACTTCTGCTCCCTGGGCCCCCATCACGCCCAGCAGGGACGTCTGCCTCACACCGAGGCCGGCAGGGGAGCCCGGCTGCCAGGCACGAGGGGCCCATCTCCCAGTGGGGACCAAGGGCTCCAGCAGCGGCATGCCCAGGTGGCCCCAAGTTCCCCGCCTCCTTGCTCTGCCGTCCCAGATGCCTCACGTGCACGGAGCAGGCCCAGGGCCCATCTCCCTTCAGCGCAGCTGAGGAAAACGGCACTGGGAAGGTGCTAGAGACAGACCTGTGATAGTGGGCAACGTGCCCATCATGTGCCCAGGTGAACCCAGGCTGGGCCTTGTGTGCCACGTGACCTGGGCAGTGCCCTGCGCCCCCTGGGCTCTGGCCAACCCTCCTGCGCCTCGTCCTGCCTCAGCTTGGGGACGACCTCCGTGGGCTCACCCCAGCCTGGCCCCTGAGACAATGGAGAAACAGAGGCAAGATGTCCCAGGGCTTGTGCAGGGTCCGAGCCGCGTCACCTGCAGAGAAGGGGGTGGCTCAGTGGTCTGGCTTCCGGGGTCTCAGAAGTGAGCTTGAGGTTCCAGCAGGTAGGAGCCGGGGGCCCAGCAAGACCTCCAGCCTTTGGCGGGTCCCCGCTGTACGTGATTAGAGAGAGAAAGGGGCCATCCTGGGGGAAGGAGCAAAGGGCACGAGACTGCAAAGGTGGGTGCTGGGAGCGGCGGGCACTTTGGCCACGGGGTGGGCGGGCGGAGCCGAGCGACAGCAGTGCACGCTCCCTGCCGGGAAGGCCGCCAGCCCGCTGCCTGGTTTCCTCGCTGCGCCCAACACAGCCACTTCCTGGGGAGCCCCGAGGCCTCCCAGCCGTGCCAGTTCCTCCTTTCTTTCCCTTTTGGCATCATTCTTCAATCTCCCAGAATTAAAACCTGAAAGCACCCACTCCCCCTGCCAACGTGATAATCCTCCAAATGCTGGAGAGCTCACGCAAGCCCTCCTCACCCGCGGGCTCCGCTGGCCACGGCCGGGCCTGTGGGTGATGCCCCCAGGCTGCCCTGGGCAGACACCGGCTCGTCCAGGCGCGTCTCCCGCAGCAACCCTGGGAGCCACCCCCTAGCAACTGCCCACGGGCAGACCTGAGAGCCGGCGCCCCCCCGGGGTGTTTGGTTTCAGAAGACGAAAGAGCAAGAGCGTGCCCAGGGCAAGGCTTTGATTCTGCCTGGGGAGGGGGACAGGGGAGAGGTCCCCAAACCGAGGCAAACGCCAGGGCGAGAGCCGGGGTGGCGGGGTCGCTGGTCGGGGCGAAGGCTGTGGCCACGAAGTCAGGCTTCTGCGCCGCCGCCTGAGTTCTGCAGGACCAGTCCTTGTGTGGGAGGGTGTAGGAGGTTGCCCCTCAGCCTCTCTCTCACGTTCTAGAATTTGGCAAACGTTGGCTCTCCCTGACCCATCTCACCACCTGCGCTTGGCCCTGCTGGGCCCTGGCCCCCCCGCCTGCACCTCCTCCTTTCCCACGGGTTCTCCAGCACAGCACGCGCCTTCTCTTCTCCCGATGGACTTCTGGCCCAGCACTCTGCGCCGTCTCCCGTGCTGCAAGCCCACGAGGGCAGCACACTTGCTCCCAGCGCCATCCCCGATGCCTGGGCCTGGTTCATAGCTGGTGCCGAGGGGAGGTGAGACCCCCGGGGCCGACAGGGCTGCCTCTGGGCACAGCCGTGGTGGTCCTTGGTCCAGGGCCCACCCATCGGCCTCAGAGGACCAGAGACTTCCTCAATCACACGGAAAACGCACTGGAGGGCAGCACCCAGGTCCAGCTTCAGTGAGCTTCTCGGAGGGGCCCGTGACCCAACCCTCTGAAGCTCAGGGCACTGGGGTTCTGCTCTAGAATCTTCCAGCAAAGGCTTCAGGAACCTGTTTGGGAAACTCTCACTGAAGTGGAACTTTCTAACCTGGGATTCACGGGATGCCGTGGTGGCCTTCCATCCCAGTTACCTGAAAGTGCAGGTGGCATTTGCCTGAGGGCAGGTGTGTGCATGGGAGAGGGGCATGGAGAGGGGCCAAGAGGAGGGGGACCCTCGGCAGACAGTTCCCTGTTCCCGTGTTCGAGATCGACCACAAATATCCTCCCCCACGGCCCGCTCAGATCTTGGCCCTTTGCTAAGAGAACAGGGTCTTTATGCAGAAGAGGATGCGATGGGGGCGATTTCCAAGCGAGACGTGGAGCAGAGAGGAGGGGCCACCAGGGGCCCCTAGGGCTCGGTGTCCCTATCTGCACAACAGTGGGCGGCGGTGGGGGCCAGTCGAGTTGGTGTCGAGAACCCAGAGTGGCTGCCCCAAGCCTGCTCACGTCCAGGGCATTTGCGGTGGCCGCACAATTTCTGGGGGTTCCACTGATGTTTCATGCCAAGGGACAAAGAAGCTAACCCTTCCTGAGCACCAGGGACAATCCCGGCCGTGACGACCCGTCCGGCCTCAAGTGACCCAGTGGGAAGTCCCTGCACCTCTGGGACCGTCCGGGCAGCCTCGGCCCCGCTCTGGTGATGGTCGGGCCGAGGGATTCCCGCCCCTTTGTCGCTGGACGCCATGAGGATGCGCATGGGACCCCTACAGAGCTCGGCCAGCCCCGTGCTGTTAGGAACACGCTCTCGGAGCAGCGCTGCCCATCCTACGAGGATGGAAACGTGCTGAGACAGCAGCCAGTGGCCGAGCATGGCTACAGAGCAGTTTAAATGTGGCGAGCGTGACTGGGAAACCGAATGTTTCCTCTTATTTTAATTGAAACTGCAACATCCACAGGGGTGCTAGTGGCTGCTGTGCTGGAGCCTCCCGGGAGCAGCTGGAGCCTGCAGCCTGGGAACCGCCCCTACCCAAAGGAGAGGTGCACACCTCAGCTGGGAACTCTGCCGTTCACAGCCTGCCCCCTGGGAGGCCCGAGAACCCTATTCTCGAAACGGAGGCCCAGAGAGAGGAAGGAACTTGCCCGGGGCCACACAGCACAGGTGGGAAGGCGATTCTGGGCTGCTGGGCTGTCAGCCCAGGGCTGGGGAGATGGGCCAGCCCTGGAGAGCCCCTTTGGCTGGGAGCACTGTTGGCGGGGCCACAGCAGCCCCCCTAGGGCAGGCTTCACGCTTGGGTCATAAATAAGGAAATGGGTTGGGAGCTCAGACAGCCCTGGGGTCCGATCGATCGGGGGCTCAGGGCTCACTCCTGCGTGACCACGACCACAGCAGGTGAGGTAAGGCCTCAGCCTCAGCGTCCCTCAGCACCTCACCCGAAATGGCTGCTCTTGGGGACAGGAGGGCCCTCCAATCCTGCAGACCTGGCTGCTGTCGGTGGGTGCTGGGAGGTGGCAGGGGCGGGGTGGGTGCTGCAGCCTCTGCGGGAGGAGCCTGGCAGGCTGCTGGGAGGGGGAGGACCACCAGCCAGTTCCCTCAGGTCAGACGAGAGCGTGACAGTGAAGGGGGGTGGGTCTCTCTGGGCCACAGAAGGTTCTGGAACTGAGTGTGAATCCTGATTCCCACTAATCCTCTGGGATTCTTCCTCTGAACCAGTCTGCCTCGCCTATGAGATTGCCCAGCTGCCTGTCAGGGTGTTAGGGGAGCAGGAAGGGCTCAGTGGATGAGGGGACAGGGGTCTCCCTCAGCCCCTCTCCTTTGGGCTGACATTTGGGCATGATGACCTGGACCGGGGGGGGGGCGCTCCAGGCTGCCCTGCCCCGGCCCCGCTCCGAGGCTCTGTGGGGGTGGGGCATGGCTGGGCCCGCTCCCCTCCAGAGAAGCCCCCTCCACTTGTCACCCACGGCCCTAAGGATGACAGAGGGCTCCTGCCAGGCCTGGCGTTCCGTCCTCTGTGCCCCGTGACTCCAGAGCAGGGACGCCATGATTTATAGAACGGCGGTGCCAAGCTCCCCGGGCCGCTGTAATGAAGCGCCTCGCAGAGGGGGCAGTCGCTTGGCTGATGTCCGTTGAGGGGTGGGAGGAGGCTGGAAGGCACCATCCATCACCCTCTCTCTTCCCTCGAGCTTGTGCAGCATGTTGCTGAAGTGGCTGAACAGAGCAGGATTCGCTACTCTGTCCAGAAACCACCGAAGAGCTGCGCTTGCCCTTAAACAGGAGGCAGCTTGGGCGCAGGGAAGCTGAGGCTGACCCAGACGGACCTGGAGACCCGTTCCAGCTCCGCTGGGGACAAAGGGCTTGGCTGGCCAGGCGGGAGAGGAGGCGTGGAAAGACTCTCACGGGAGCGGTGGCTGAGCACTGTGCATGAGCTTTATGGTCTCGTTGACCCTCACAGCATTCGTCCCACTTTACAGAACAGGAAACTGAGGGTCAGGGAGGCCCAAGTCATACCTGCACTAAGCGGCAGAGCCGGGCTTTTCGCACAGGTCTGACTCCAGGGCCCGGCCCGTTCTCCCTTGTCTCGCCCCGGGGAGAAGCAGCCTGGGGCTGGCAACCCCATCGCCCCGCGGGGCTGGCGCCCAGCTCCTCGCCGGGATCGCTGCCACCTCCTTGCTGTCTCGTCTTTCCGTGGTGAGAGTTGTTGATAGGGTTTCCCTTTGGGTGGGCGAAAATATCTGTTTACGCTGTAATGGAGCAATTTGCCCAGGCAGCTCCCTAACAAGCTAAATGCCCTGTCCTGCCTCTGCTGGCAGGGAAGTCGCCCACGGCCGCTCCTGGGGAAACGGTTTAGTAACACTCGCGCCCGTCGTGCACCGACACGGATCACCCTGGTCGGGCGGGGGCCGTGGGGGCCGCCTGGGGCAGCCGGCGCCTGCAGTGGCCTGGCGGGTGGGCTGGGCATGGAGAGGGCTTTGGGGACAGTGGACTCTGGACCACTGAGGTGGGCTCCTCACACCGTGTCAGTGGGTGTGGACGGGGCCTTGGCCAGCCCACGCCTGGGCAGGCCGCCAGGGAGCTCTCCTGGGACCCTCTCAGCCATGCGGGGTCATCAAGCCTGGGGAGGGGGCTGGGCTGGGCCATGTCTCAGTGGGGTCTTGGTTGGACCCCTTCCCCCTGGGGGCACACAGCTGTTCCGGGGCGGTGGGGGGCAGGACAGCATAGGGGGAGGGGCAAGCAGGGGGCGGGGCAGCTCAACCTTTGCCCCTGCCGATGCTGACCACAGCAGGCCCGGACGGGCTCTGACCCCGGCTAGCCGGGCACCGCGGGGCGGGCTCTTCCAGCGTGGAGATGATCTTCGGCAGGGGCTGCAGATTCCATTCACCCTGCAAGGAAGGACCAGGCAGTAAACTGAGGCACCACCTCCCAGCCGTGCTCCCAACAGCCTCAAGTTCTTGCTCTTGAACTGGACTCGCGCTACTGTGGGCTGAATCGTGTCCCCCAAACCTAAGCTCAGGTCCTAACCCCTGAACCCGTGGATGGGTCTTATCGTAAGTAAAGTCTGTGCGGCTGTGAGGGTGAGCGCTGAGGCCGCTACCACTGTTGTCCTGGCAGGAAGAGGAGAGGCGCAGGGGAAGGCCACGGGGCGGCGGAGGCAGCGTGGAGCGGTGCGGCTACACGCCAAGGCCTGCTGGGGATGGCGGCAGCCACTGGGGCCTGGAAGAGGCTGGAAGGTTTCAGAGGGACCGTGCCCTGTGGAGACCCTGATTTTGAACTTCCGGACTCCAGAGCCGGGAGACAATCCGTTTCTGTTCTTTCAAGCCCCCTGGTTTGCGGTGCTCTGTTACGGCGGCCCCAGCAAACAAACGCGCCCTCCTTTTCCCAAGCTCCCCCTGGGGTCCCACCTCAGCGTCCCCCTCCCCGGAGGCTCGGTTTCCCAGGAAGCCACCTGGCCTCCCCTACTCCCTGGCCCACCCTCAGTTCCATCATTCGCCGAAATACTGCCTCAGGGCCTCTGCAGGCGTCTGTGCCCGACGAGGCTGTGCCAAACGCCAAGTTTTCAAGCGCAGCAGACGACCAGGCCGTGCTGCCCACACAGCGCCCGGCAGCAGCCGCCCCTCGGCGCTGGAAATGTTTGATTTAGCAATTAATTCGGCTCCTCAATGCTTCCAGGGAAGCTCAGCCTCCCCGATCTCCAGGCTCCGTGACTAATTCGGCATAAGCTCTGGACTCCTGGCAGGCGGCTTGGCTGGGGGATACATTAAATGCCTTGAAATCCCAGGAGGTCTCAGATAAGGGCGGAGCGGCTTGCCGTTCACGTCGGCTTCCTCGCCTTCCCCGCCCCAGCGCTTTAGTTTTAGTCTCTGGGGGAGGTTGCCTGGCGCCCTGCTCACTCCGCAGACGTTTCTGGGGAGCCGGGTTGTCCCGTTGCCCAGAAGAGGACAGCCCCCTCCCTGCGGCTGCGTTATCGGCCTCGCCTCCACCCGGCCGTCTGTCTGTCTGGGCCTGTCTGCTACTGCGTGGTCATTTCCTCCAGCTGTTTCCTGGCAGTGTTACTGACCAGCTGCTTGGAGGTGCAGCCCCGTCACCCCATCCTGGGGTCCTCTGCGGGGCTCGGGGTCGATCCAGGCACAGAGGGGTGGGCAGCCCGCAGGACGTGACGGGGGGCATCGGAAAGGGGGCCTGCCCCAGCTGCGTGCCCCCCGCCCGCTGGGTGGGCCTACCTGGAAGCGCACGGCCGAGGACTTGTTGCAGTGCACGGAGATGGGGGCAAAGTCATACAGTGCCTTGAGCACATCGCGGTTGAACGAGTTCCAGGGAACAGACGCGAACTGCTGTGGGACAGAGGCCTGCGGGCAGGTGCAGACGTCCTCGCTGTTGAACCTGGGGGCGAGGAGAAAGCCCAGGCTGCAGGGCGGAATGGGGGCGTGGCGCGGGGACGCCTCCCTGCAGGTGGGGCAGGGGCCTTGTGGCACCTCCTGTCCTGCCCTCATCGGATGCTGTCTTGGCCTCGCCTCCACACCTGTCATGGCTAATAGGCTGCATATCTTGTCACCTCCCATAGTTGGTGATGTCTGCTCAAAGGCTGGGCTGAGGAAGCGATGCGTGTGGGGATTGATTAGTGATGCCTGCCACGGCTGCCTCAGGGGGAAGCGGTGGCACGGTTGCCACTTAGTCTGGATTCTTCACCTTCATCCAGCCACCCAACAGGTTCTGGAGGGTTTCCATGCTGGGGGCTCCCCTGCCAACCCTGAGGGCAGAGAGCCCACGCCGGCCCACTCCCGAGGCTCTCACCTATTCACGAAGTGGAAATACTTCTGCAGGAAGCCGGGGTCCACAGCACTCTTGCAGAGCTCCAGCTGCTTCTGGGGGTAGTAGTGCACGTAGTTGACACACATCTCTTCCCGGATCCCGAAGCCCCCCTGCAAGGTGGAGAGGTGCTTCCTGAATTGCTTCCCCCTAAGAGCCGTGTGCTTGTCGGTGGGGCCTTATTTAGAAAGCGTCTTTGCAGCTGACAGCAAGTTAAAGCGAGGTCCCAGTCACTGGTGTCCTTAGAAGAGAGTGGGACACACAGGGGCACAGGCAGGAGGGAGGCCCTGGGAAGGCGGGGGCCACGGGAGGGCGGGGGCCACGGGAAGGTGGGGGCCACGGGAAGATGGAGGACACTGGAAAGTGGGGGCCACGGGAGGGCGGGGGCCACGGGAGGGCGGGGGCCACGGGAAGGCGGGGGCCACGGAAAGGCAGGGGCCACGGGAAGATGAGGCCGAGACCAGGAGCCAAAGAGCAGCAAGTGCTGAGGCCACCGCCAGGAGTGAGGAGGGGGAAGGTCGTCCCCCACAGGCTGCAGAAGGAGCGCGGCCCTGCCGACACCTTGATTTCGGGCTTCTGGCCTCCAGCTCTGGGAGGCCACAAACATCTGTTGTTTCAAACCACCCAGCTTGTGGCAGGAAGGCCACGCCCGTCCACCAAGGAGGCACCTCGTTCTCAGCCACGCTGTGCCTTCAGCCTTTCTCTTTGCTCCCCGCGTCCATCACTCATTCGCTGCCCGGAGCAGCCATGGGCTCGGCCCTGGGCATGGCACAGAGAACACAAATGTCCCCGCCCCTAGACTCACGCCCACCCACACCTGCACGTCAGGTGGAGATGAAAGTCGTGGAGAAAGATAAACTGGGGTAAGTGGATAGGGACACAACTGTGCCCGTTTTATGGACACTGAAACTGAGTCTCGGAGAAGGCAAAGTGACAAGCCCCTGGTTGCCCGAATGTCAGCAACAGACCCTGGGTGGACGCCGCCTCCTGACCCTGGGCTGGGAGCCGGGCACTGCCAGGGAGACCTCCCTGCCCTCTGCAAGCCCAGCAGCCTCTGCCAGGCCTTTCCAGAACCTGGCTCTGAGCGGAAGAGAGACCAGAGGCGCCCAGAGCCTCTCACAGCCTGGCAGGGGCAGCATGGGGTTCTTTGAGCCCCCCGCCACCCCCCAGCAGCTCCTCTCCCTGGAAGCGCTCTCCCTTTTGTCTTTCACCTGGGAAGGAGATCCCATTCCGAGGCGGACGGCAGGGGCTTGGCAGGCGTGGGGCGCTCAGCCGCCTTGCTGCCCGCCCTTTGATCCCACCTGACACTGTGATACCACTGAGCAGAGGGCACGGGCCAGGTCAGGGATGTCCCTGGACGGCCCCCCAGGGGCAAGGGGGAATCAGGACCCTTTGCTCTGCGGAGCTGGGGCTCTGAGACGCAGGAGGTGCCCACTGGCCCCAGGCATCCCAGCCGGGGACATCAACTGGGCCGCACAAGAGCTGGGCCCCTGGTAGCACTGGGCAGGGTGCCTGGCTGGTGGCCTGGCCTGCAGGTGGGGGCAATGCTGTGTCCTGCCTGGGTCGCCTCCTGTCCACACAGAGGCCCCCTGGGGGGATGCCAAGGGTCTGTGTGGCAGAAAGGGGTCTGCAGCACTGGGTTTTAGCTGGCTGCTGCTATAACCGAACCCCTGGATGTGTGATAAAGGGCAGTGCTGGGCTCTGGGCAGGGGGCCAGGGCAGCCACCCACACCGGAGGTTAAGTCCCAGCCTGGCCCTCGTTAGCTGTGTGACCTTGCACTGGCCTCCTCCCTCTCTGAGCCTCACTTTCACACCTGTGAAAATACAGACATGAATTCCCAGCTTGGAGGCTGTTGTGGATGCTAAATTAGAGGCGGAACAACCCAAATGTCCTCAGCTGCCGAGTGGATAAACAAAACGTGGTCTGCCCTACACTGGCTCGTTCCGCGGCTGTAAAAAGGAATGCAGTTCGGATACTGCCCCAGCATGGGTGAACCCAGAAAACATTATGCTGAGTGAAAGAAGCCAGACACAGAAGGTCACAGATTGCACGATTTCAGTTCTCTGCAGTGTGCAGAATAGGCAGATAACAGAGTGGCTTCTGGTTGCCTAATGTCGGGAGAGGTGGGAGAGAAGGGGGTGATAGCTAATTGTCCGTGGTTTCCTTGTGAGGTGATGAAAATGTTTAAAATCGTGTTGATGGTGGCAAGTAAGTGTGAATGTACTAAAAAAGCACTGAATTGTGTGCTTTGCATGAGCAGATTGGGTGGTATGGGAATTGTATCGCAGTAAAGACGTTGAAGAATTCAGTGAGACGGATCAGGGGCCCTGTCCACATCAGCTTGAACGCACACTGAATGAGACACACAGAGAGGGGCCGTGAGAGAGAAGGGAGTTCTGGGGAGGGGGTGTTGGGCTGGGATGTGAGCCCGCGGCTCACACGGCAATCTCGGGGCCAGTGATGGCGGCCACAGGCCTGCGAGCGGGCGGTCAGCTTGCCAGGACAGCCCTGGTGTGCACAAGATGAGACAAGGTTGTGCCTCATCCTGCCTTATCAGGAGCAGCCCCTTTGCTCTCACAAGTGTCCAGGTCAGGATGGAGCCATCCCTGTCCCCTCCTCCCAACCCGGGGTCCAGGGCCCAGGCACCCGTGACCGTGCGGGCAGCCCTGCAGAGGCTCTGCTGCCCTTGGGCTAACGCAGCCCCTGGCCCGCCCACACCTCCCCTCCCCACTCGCCCCCCCCACTGCCCTGGGCTGAGAGTCTTCTGTTCCAGGGCCCCTGCATGCCTGTCTCTCTGCCCGGAGCCCCCTCCCACCTTCCCCGCCTCTCACCCCAAGTCTGCTGTCAAGTTCACGGTTGCTTCTGTGGCAACGGCTTCCTGGGCCCCTGCTCCTGCCCATGGTCCCTCCATCTGGTTTTTAATTTTTATCCTGACTCTCTGTCCCTGGTAGCAGGTGCGTGGCCTGTCTCCCCTGCTTGACCCTGAGGTCCATGGAGGCCAGAGTCAGCCTCTCACACCCGTACCTTGTCCCTGGCGTCCAGCCCAGGGCCTGTGTCACCCTGGCTGGCTGATGGTGTACAGTCATTTGCTCGAGCACTGGCCTACCTGTTTTGCTTAGTTTTGTTTTTTTGAGGTAGTGGTGACCGGGGATTGAACCCAAGACCTCGTTTGTGGCAAGCCAGCGCTCAACCACTAAGTCAAATCGGCTTCCCTGAGATGGTTTTTTCATTTGTTTTGCTTGCTGTTTTGCCTTTTGTTTTTTATCAGGAGGCACCAGGAACCAAACCCAAGGCCTCCACTTCAACCACATCCACTTCCATGGCCTGCCTGTTAATGCAAGGGAATTTCAAGATAGGATCTTAATCTACAATCAGTCTATTGCATCTACAGTCAGCTGGTTGCCTCTACAGTCGACAAAGGAGGTGGCCCTCAGCAATGCGGGGTGTCTCCTCACCCAATCAGTTGGAGGCCTTAGAAGCCAGACCAGTTCAGAGGTCAGAAAAAGAATTTGGACGCAACTTCAGCACTGGCTCTTGCCAGAATTGCCAGCCAGCCAGCTTCCCCTGGGGAATTTCCATCCAGCCTCCCCAGGGGATTTGGAGGAAGCACTTCAGTATCAACTTTACTGGAGTTCAGGCTGGCAGCCCTGGTCATGCGGGCCAGTTCCTCACAGTAAACCTCTGCACGTACGCGTAGCCTGTCGGTTCTGTTTCTCTGGGGAGCCCCGGCTGATGCACCGAGGTTCTCGAACCTGAGCAGGCCTCAGCACAGCCTGGGGAGCTTATTGAAGCAGACTGCCGGGCACGGCCGCCGAAGCTTCTCACTCAACAAAAGGTCAGGGTGGAGCCGAGAATCTGCATTGCCAAGCTCCCAGCTGACGCTGCTGTCCCGGAGCAGTGAAGCCCGCCCCCTGGCAGCGTGGGAGGGCCTGCCCCGCTGCCCCCCACTTACCACGGTGGCCTGCTTCCGGTCCTGCGTGTTGTACATGCAGGAAGTGACGAGCGTGTCCCCCTGGAACCAGCAGATGCCATTAGCACCTGCCCCCACGTCCCCGGTGCCAGCCCCTCCCCCATGATGGACGCATCAGGGGGCCTCCCCCTCCTGGGGAGCCCACAGTGGTCCCTGTCCCACAGAGGGGCCACCATCGGAGTGACATACTGGCTTCTGTGACCAGGGCCTTCTGGCTGGTGCTCGGGGGACCTTGGGCAAATCCCCACCTGAGTCTGAGTTTTCCTTTCTGCAGAGTCAGGGGGTGCCCACCCCCGTCCTCCGAAAGCTCTCTGCTGTGCAATTCAGCTGATCAGACCCGAGGACACCCCCTGAGTGCCTGCCAGGCTCACTGTGAGTGTCACCGCGAGGCACCCCAGCCCCGTGCAGCCCGCAGGTGCCCTGCCCTGCCCCGCGTGGCCAAGCCCCTTCCCCCTCGCACGCTCACCCTCTCCTCCTGGGCCAGGCGCCCCCCAGCCCTGCATCCCCAGAGGACCCCTAACCAGGGGCACCGTCAGCCCCAGCGCTCACCGGAAGGACAGTCACGACTTTCTTCAGCATGCGGATCTCCTGGGGGGCGGGAGGGGGACATTCCGGACTCAGCCCCCAGCTTTCTTTCCCTCTTTCCTCCCCCAGCCCTCCCGGGACTCCGAGGCCTGTCCCAGCCGCTCAGCTGGAAGCTGGGGGTGGCTTATCCTGGAAGTACGGACCACAACTTACCAGGAGGCTGCCGGGTCCCCCAGACCCACCATGAGATTAGCGATAAAGGGGGGGGGGCTGGCTCCCTGTGGGCTCCTCCCGTGTCTCAGCCCAGACAAGGGATTTTGGGTGTCATGGGCTGGAGCTAGGTCACTGCAGGGACGGTGTGCTGGCTTCAGCTGCCAGGAAAACCCCCTAATGACCCGAAGCCTGGGAAGCTCAAGGAGACCGCAGGAAATGGCCCCAACCGGTCAGCTCACTCCAAAGAGCAACTCGTCCTAAACCTCGTCACAGAGCACAGGCCGCCGTGGGCCCAGCCTCGGGGCCCCCCGTCTGCAGCCGCCAGCCCTGGGACCTCGTCAGGCCTCAGTCTCCCCCTCGTGAGGTGGGGGTGCTAGCCTTTGCCTGGGGGTCGCTGTGAGGAGTCAGGGTTTGGGGGGAGGAAATGCAGCCCACATGACTGCCACAAAGGGACCGCCGTAACATGAAAAGAGCTCCTAGAAATCAACAACAAGGCCCGCACACAGTGGCTGTTTGCAGGGCAGGCTCCTCAGGCCCCACGGCCGTGCCCAGATGGGTCCCTACCTGGAAGTGGGGGCTGTAGTGGCTGTCCCTGTTCACCACCTCCCGCTCCCGGCCGTCACGGACGAGCACCGTGGCCACCTTCCTCCCCGCCAGGTGCGTGTGCAGCTGGGAGGCGAAGATGTGGATCCCGGAGGGCGGCAGGGCCTGCGGGGGCAGCGCAGAGGGCAGCGGGTCAGGGGCCGTGCGAGCGCCCACTCATCCTGAGCGCAGCCCCTGGCCTGGAAGCCCCCAGGGGCGGCTGCTTTCGTTTGGTCCCGAGCCCCCAGGACCCGTCAATTCATCCTCCTTCCGTCCAGTGGAGCTTTCAGGCCAGGCCCCTGTGGGCAGAGCAGTGGCTGTGTGGCCGAGCAAGACGTGGCCCTCCCCGGTCCACGGGAGGCCGGCTGGGGGACCACAAACACCGCTGGGGATCGGCCGCATCTCCAAGCGCTGCCGTTTTCATCTCCATCCTCGTGTCATCAGCAAGGCAGCCTGCGGCAGGCGGTCTTTCCGCTGTCCCCGCGACCCTCGTTTCGCAGCTGCCGATCACACATCGAGCTGTGGTCTGGCAGTGCGGCAAAGACGCGCCCACCCTCGAATCAAGACCGCTCGCTTCATCATCAGGGCATGAGGCCATTCTCCAGAAAATGGAAGTTATCTCTGACCTGGTGTTAATTTTTTTCCAATAGAAAATTTCCTAAAAATGCATTAAGCCTTTCCTTCCTGAACGAAATCTGAGCTTCTCTGTACAACTCGGGCACCCGCTCAGCCGGCGCTGTTTTCCCTGTCGCTGAACGACCTTAGCCCGCTGTGCTTCCTGCAAGCGCCTGCTTTTGCCTTTGGATGGTCCTTCTCACTCGCCACCAGCCCCCTTCCCTCCCTCGTCGCGGCTGATGCCGGTTTGCGTCTTTGCGATCATCTGGGGGCGCCATCCTTGGAGCCACTCATGACAACTGAGTCCAGGGAGAATGGCTCGGGCCTGGGAACGGGGCCGCAGGGGAGGTCAGGGGCTCTGCGATGGCTCCTCGGCCCCCGGGAGGGCCGTTGTCCAGAGGTGCGGGGTGTCCCCCGGGTGCAGGGGAAGCGTGCCCTGCTGGGGAGAGCGGTTCAGGCGCTACATCTCTCTGGGCTGGTCCGTCTCTCTCACGAGGGTGTCTAGACTAGGACAGACCTTGGCTGCAAAGCTGATGGCTCTCGGTGACCTCAAACCGCGGGCACCCCTCAGTGAGCCCCGCACAGAAGTGCAATCTTCAAAACGAGTTTTCTGTTTGAAGGGGAAGAAGGGTAAATGGAGTTCTTTTTCCTTCTTCTCTGTGAAGTGTCTGGAGACTCTGGCAGGGGAGAAGGCAGGTCTGCGTTGCTCCAGCCAGGCTGGGAGAGGCTTCCGGGCTCAGTGGGAAGGAGGAACGTGGCAGCAAGAGCGCCTCTTTGCCCCGGCGAGCCCCCAGGAGCTGAGACCCCTGCCCACTCCCAGGCCGTGAGCCTTTTACCTGGCAAGCAAGTTCCCATATGGGGGCTCTGGGGATGCAGGAAGGAGTGTCGGCTCACGGCTTCTCGTCCCTGGGCTCAGACAAGCTGGAGCTGATTCACTGCAGGACCATGTGCTCACAGACCCCGTCTGGCTTCAGCCTCCGGGAAAATCCCCCTAATGACCTGAAGCCTGGGAAGCTCAAGGAGACCCCTAGAAAGGTCGGCCCCAACCGGTCAGCTCACTGGAAAGAGAACTTGTCCTAAACCTCGTCACAGAGCACGGGCTGCGGCAGGCCCAGCCTCAGGGCCCCCCGTCTGCAGCCGCCAGCCCTGGGACCTCGTCAGGCCTGTCTCCCCCTCATGAGGTGGGGGTGCTAGCCCTTGCCTGGGGGTCACTGCAAGGAGTGAGGGCCTGGAGGGGAGGAAAGGCAGCCCCCGTAACTGCCATGAAGCAACAGCCGTAAAATGAAAAGAGCTCCTAGAAATCAATAACAGAAAGACAACACAACAGACGAACTGGAGAAAGGCTTTGGAAGCTATTCACAGGAAAGAAAGACTGGCCGAGAAACAGATGAAAAGATCTGCCAGCTTTGCCAATAAACAGGGACATTCCATCTAAACAACATTGAGGAAATGTTTAAAATATCGATGATATGGTGGGTTGGTGAGCATGTGGGGCCTGGCACCTTCCTGTACCACGTGTGACGATTGTGACCATTAAATATTAATATTCGTGTTAAACATGAAAATTAAAGTTCACGTCCTTTTTGCACAGCAGTTTCACTTCTAGAAATCTACCCATCAGAAAAATCTTTGCGCAGGCGCAAGGAAGCTTGTGCGAGGCTTTCCTTGCAGGCTTCTTTCTGTCGTGACGCTGACAGCGTCCTGGGCCCCAGCAGCAGGGAGCCGCTCAAGGCGGGCTGGGACGAGGAGGCGGCGGCGAGGAGCCTCGGGCACAGAATTTGGGGAGCCACTCACCGCTCACACCAGGAGCGCCAGCTCGTTCTTGCCCGGCGTGGGGATGGGCACGGCCTTCGACTTTGCCCCACTCTGGTCCCGGCTCTGATTAAACACATCCAAGAACGACTGTGCAATACAGTGCAGCAGCTAGAAGGCGAGTCGCAGGACCAGCGGACACCCTTCAACTTGTTTAAACACACACACAAGCCCCGTGTCTTTCCTCACATATAGGGACGTGGAGGGACACACAGGAACCAATAACGACATCTTGGGGAGTGGGCCTGTGGTCAAGGAGAACGTTGTCTTTGGTTGTAGCGCCCGCGTTTTCAGTGGCGAGTGGGTTTACATATTACTTAGGTAACGAAAGGCTATTTTTTGATGTAGTGCGCGGACGTGCAGGTGCCTGCACCTGGCAGACAGGTGGGAGCCACGGTTTTTGCAGGGGGGTGGGTGCTGCTGCAGAGAAGCTCCTCTGAGTCTGGCCGCGGGGGTTAGTGCCCCCTGCCCTGCCACCCCCTGCCCCCACTCACCAGCTGGGTGCACTTGTCGGTGCAGTAGCCGGTGAGGACGAAGGCGGTCTCCTGCGGGGGGATGGCCATGACGGGCGTGTACACCAGGCCCAGCTCCATGATGCCCGCATCGTGGCGCCGCAGCGTGGCCGTGTAGTACAGGCGGATGCCCGAGGAGTCGCGCCGGCCTGCAGGAAGATGGCAGAGTGAGAGGGGCCTGCCCACGTCCCCCACAGACCCACCCCGCGCCTGTCCCCACCTGCCACGGTTGCACCCGCCAGGCCGGCCGTGGCTGTCCCGTGAGTCCCTCGCGCCCACCACGCAGTGCACGCGTGGAGAGAAAGAGCCGCTGTTCCTGCACAAACCCAGTCGGCCGCTTCGGAAAGACGATCGAGGTGCGTGAGGAGACACGTGCGGAATGCGGGCAGGGAGAGCTACCTGCGAGGAGCTGGGAAGCAGGTGGGCGCCGTGGAGTCTGCGCTCGGATTGCTTTGCAAGGACTTTTAGGATTTTCCTCAACTGGAAAAGGGCCCGAGGGCTGGCACCAGGCAGCCCGTCTCACGGAGAAGCCGTGGCCCCTCGTCAAGAGGGGCAAACGGGAGCGCGTTGGCCTGTTTAAAGGCAGCTGGAGTGTGGACGGCGTGGTGTCCTCATGGCTTCCTGCAGGATGGCAGCAGGCCCCTGGGGCCCGACCGGCTTTGGCCCCTGGCTCGTGGACCACGTGCCGCTGGGTCGGCGAGTGCCGGGTGCTCTTGGGCGAGCTGCTGTCCCCTCTGGGCCTTGGCTTGGGGTCAGGAGGGCCAGGCGGGCCCCCTAGGGCCTCTTCGGGAGACAAAGTGGGGGCTGCTGGCCATCGGGGAGACGGCGGGAGCCTCCTGCTCTGGCAGCCCCTCTTCCTGTAGTGGCCATTCGGGGTCATCAAGCCCCAGTCAGGCCTCCCAGCAGTCTTGTGAATCTGATGGTCAGAGCCCCAGAGATGAGGCTCCTGGGGGCACTCCACCATCCCGAGCCTCCAGGCAGCCTGCCCTGCCCTGCCCTGCCGGAAAGGCCAGTTAGCGGGTCAGCCGCGAGGCCCTGAGCCTTCGGTGGCGGAGTGCTGGGTCCCCCGGGGAGTCTGACGGGCTGGACGTGGCCCCGCCCTTGGAATGTGTGCCCGAGAGGGCAGAAGGACGGACGCGGCCAGTGCGGCTGGAAGGGGCCCAAGAGGGGAAGGGACCTCGGCTGCCAGGAACACAAAGTTTGCAAGGAGCTTTAGTCCACACTTTATCTTCTGATAAAGATGATGTGGAAAGCATCAGATGAAAAGTTCTGGTCACAAGAAAGAAATAAACACGTACAGAGAAAAAAGTTGGCCGACGTGGTGGCCTGGCCGGCAGAGTTTGCCTCGGGACAGGGAGCCGGGAGCTGGGGGGGAGTTTTATCTTCCCTGAGCTTTTCTGCTCGTTCCATTTCCCCCACAATACCCATGTATGCCCTTTTTAATAAAACCAACGACAAAAGAAGAGTGGTGCAGATCACCACATCTGGCCGGGCTGCCGGGAACTGCTCGCACGGAGCCCATTACCTCCACAGAAATTCTGCACGGTAAGAATCACCACCCCATTTTACAGACGGGTAGACTGAGGCTCGGACCCAGAGCCGAAGACCCTGCCCAAGACCACACGTCTGGGAAGGGGCCCAGGACTGGTTCGCTGGGGCTCTGGGCGTTTTGAGGGACAGCTTCACACACAATTGTTGTAAGGAAGCCAGAAAGTGCCCCCTTGCCTCCTGCCTCCTCCCTCCCCCGTCTCCTCTGCAGCGTCCAAACTCAAACAGCTTCTGCGTCTCTGGGCTGGTTGCATCAGAGGCTAACAATAAAAAAGGAGATGCGATTGGTTTAAATTCAGATGGGGATTAAGTCATGAAATAATTGCGGAATCTCGGTATTTATAGAAAAGCAGCCCTTCTCAAGATTGGTGAAGTGACAGGAACGTCCTTATATTTGGCAAGGGATCCATAAATAAAATCAGATAATCGGGAAGAGACAGCCCTCCCTCTTGCCCAGGGAGTTTTCAAAAATCCATTGGCTTTCGGTTTTAAATGAGCCATAAATCCTATGCCGTGCTAAGGCCCGAGCTGACTTAGACCCTTTTCTGTGTGGACAGGAGATAATTCCAGCGGCGGCAGAAAAGATTACTTACGCAGCCGGGAAAAAATTACTAGCAAGCATGAAGTGAGCACGTCCTGGCCTGCTCTGAGCGGGGGGGCGGGTTATACGCATGAGCTTTCCCCAGCTCACAGCAGCTGTAGGAGGCCAGAAAAGAGGGAGCAGAGCACAGGCCCTCACCCAGGGCCATGCACCCCGCCAGGAGCTGATGTTCTTATCTATCGGGCTATTTCTGCCCCACTTACTCAAATAGAACTATCATCAAAAGGGAGAGAGGAAGGAACTGTGTGACTACATATGGAAGGAGAGGCTGCTGTGAAAGGAGAGAGGGAAATATTTTCAGTTGCTGATCCAGTCACGGTTTCCAGCTTCAGGTACAGGGCGATCCAGCACCCACACCTGTCTGCTCCAGCCCCTGTCCCATCCCCTGCAGCCTGTTGTTTCCTGGGCATCTTCTCTGCTTTCTCGCCTCCTTGTCTTTGTGCAGGCTGCTCCTTCTACCTGGATGCCACACCCGGCAGCTCACCTTCTGAAAATCCACCTCATCCTCAGAGGCCCATTTCAAATGCCGCCTCCACACCGCCCCACACCATGGGGACTCTCCTCCATTGACACGTCCTCGCCCTTGGCTTGTGTCCTTGAATTTCTCTTCTAAGGCCCTGGTCCCTTCCTACCTCCTGTGCGTGCACGTCTTATCTCCCAGAGTTCCTTGAGGACAGGCTGTGTCTTGCTTGTCCTGAGGTCGCCCTCTGATCTGGAAGCGTGCCTCACACAGCAGCCTCCCTATGTGCAAACCCTTTACGTGCATCTCTTAGCAACCCAGGGCCCTGCAGGGGAGAGGAGTGGCCCCCGCCCCCAGGCACTTCTGAGTAAACCCATTGGGCAGGGACTGCCCTTGCACCCCCAAACGCATGGCCAGGACCTGAGCCCAGGGAAGGAGACTTCGATTGGGCGCCCTCGTTTCCTGGCCAGGTGAAGGTGGGCAGGCTGTTCTAGCGTCCTGGGCGTGGTAGCTGGAGAAAAGGGCCACCATCCTGCTCAGTACTGAACAGACCAGAGCCCTGCCTCCTGCGCCTGAGACAGACATCACTTTTCCATGCCCAGGACAGACATCGCTAATCCATGACCAAGACAGGCATCGCTAATCCATCCCTGCACCATCCTCTCGGGCCCGGGGAAGCCTCGGATTCCTTTCCAACAGGGTCCCCCATGCCAGCGCTGACAGTCAGTGAGGGGGCCCCACGAGCAAAGCTTATCTGTCACCCCTGACACGCATGCACGGGGTACATCCTGCATGCATGCACCTCTCCCTCAATGCACACACGTGCCCCACTGTGATGTGCTTTGAGATGCACCAGGGAATTTCACAGTCAGAAATGCCGCCACTGGGCAGGGCCTCTCCCTACCCCACGGAGGACAGCCTGGGAGAAGCACCTGCCCAAGGTCAGGGTGCAGCCTTCAGAGAGGGGTGCCCGGTGGGCTCTGGGCAGGGACCACTGCTGACTCTGGAATGGCTGCCCCCTGGCCTGGCCCCTATCCCAGCCTGGCCTGTTCTGGGGAGGGCAGAGCCATGGAGTGTGGGTGCTGGGGGTCCCCCTGTCATGGAGGGACAGATGGGCAGGGATGGGGACAGAAGTTAGACTTCAGGGGAGCGGACCACAAGGCACGGCTCCGGAGGGGGTCTCTCCGCAGCCCTTGGGCTGCTGGCTAACACCCCTAGAACTGCCCCACTCGTCTGGCAGGGTAAAGTGGGGACAGGCGATGTGGGGGGTGGGCTGCATCGACTCAGTCTGACCCCCCTTCTAAGGGGTTAGTGACCGGAGGGCAGGGCAGCAGATCTGGAACCAGGCCGGCCTTGCCGGGCTCTAGTTTAGGCTCGGCCATTGTAAGGGTAGGAGATGGAGGTCAAAGACGGAGCGGAGCCGGAGCCCCTGACCTTGAGCCCTGACTCGCTCTGTGGCCCTGGGGGGTCCCTGCACCTCTGGGCCTCAGTTTCCCTACCTGTCAAATGGGGGTGCTAAAGCCCTCGGCCTGGCCTTGGGCCGGGTGGGAGGGGGCTGGGCAGCACTGCGTCGCTGGCGGCAGCCGGTGCTGGGGAGGCAGCGGCGAGCGAGCCCCACAAGGTTGCTGCTCTTGGGAGCTCCGGGAGCATGGAGCGCGAGCCAGGTGAGCCGGAGGGGCTCCTGGAGCGATGGGAGGAGGAGGCCCAGCCCTGCGGGGTGGCTTCTGTGCCAAACAGACGCCAGGCGCCTACGGGGCCCAGCCGGGGGTGTCTGAGGGAGAGGATGGAGGCCCGGAAAAGCCCGCTCCCGGGGCTCGCCTACCTTGCATCTTCAGAGGATTGTGGTAGTGCACCTCCAGGCGGAGGTATCTGGAGGAGCCGGCCCCCCCAAAAGCCAGGCCAGCTTCTTCTGGGTAGTAAAACGCCTGCAGGAGGGAGAAGGCAGGGGCGCCAGGCGTTGACGGGCCAAAGTCAGGTAGACAGGCAGGTGTGTAACAGGAGGGGTCTGGGAAGGGGCCTGGGCAAACCCACCCGGCTGGTCAGGCCTGAGACGCCACGGTGGCCGGATGGCAGCCAGGCTCTCCCTGCTGGCACGGACCGCTCACGTTCAGACTCAGGGAGCGCCACGCCTGACCCCCCCATGGCCCTCCCAGGGCCCTTGGCAGGTGGGAGATCAGCTGGGAGAGCTCCAACACCCACAAAACCCATAAGTACATGGCCCAAAAGCACAGTGGGGTTTCAGACGACGCAAAGGCAAGTGGGAGGTTGCCCGGGCACAGGAGGCAGCGCTGGGGGTGGGGGCACGCACCTTGGCCCCCAGGGCCCAGGCAGCCAGCACGTGGCGGCAGTAGTTGAGGCGCGCAGGCTTCATCTTGGAGTCGCAGGGCCCGCTGAAGTGGGGGATGCTCTCGAACTCGGCCGCGCACTGGAAAACCTCCATGTGGTGCACGAGGGCCTCGTTGCCCTTGGTGACGATGGGCTCGTACTGCAGGGGGGTGACCCCGTGAGCCCGGGGGCTGCTGCCCGCCTGCTGCCCTGCCCCACCCCCACGTCCTCCACTCCACTCCCGGGTCCCTGTTCTGGCCATCTGCACGATGTGTGCCTTGAGCAAGGTGACTTCGGGGCGCTTCTGGGGCTCAGGGCCATGGGAGTGGGGCCGCCCATTGGGAACCAGACAGAATCCTCCAGAATGCCATGGAGAGCTCCAGAGTAAAGAAAACGAGGTCATTTCCAGACACAGCTGGACTGGAAGGCAGCTGTCCTCGTGGGACCTTGGCAGTTCCTGGGCTCCCACAGCTCCACCACGAAGGCAGGGCAGCCCGGGGGGTTAGAGCATGAGTTCAGGGGGCCAGGGGGGCTGCATGTGCCTCCCTGCCCCTTCAGGCCTGCCAGGTGACCTGGTCCCAGACTCTATGCAGAGGCTAAGTGGACAAGTAAATGTCACCATATAGCGGACGCCGGCTGCCGTTGTCACACTGACTATCACAGGGTGGGTGACTCAGAGCGAGCGAGCTCTGAGCTGAGCAGGCTTTGCACAAGGGGACGAGGTGGCCTGTCAGAACCAGCAGTTCTAGCCCCAAAGGAAGACGAGAGGTGACGGCAACGGTGGCTGTGTCCAGGCAGGGAGGCTGAGAGCTCAGAGCATCATCGGGGGGCTAGGGGACCCGACAGTTATAGCTGGGGCCACCACGGGAGATTCAGACAGGAAGGCCAGTGTCTAAGGCTCCTGGTCAACCAGGACCATGGACAGTCCCCCAGGGACGAGGTCAATGGCCCTGCACAGGCCTCTGAGGCCCCAAGCTGAGATGGCCAGCGCTGGGTCAAGGCAGAGCTGGGACAAGGACCTGGGACAAGGATGTGGGCCCCAGACCCCCCTACCATGACAATGTGGTGCCGGGGGAAGCCTTCCGGAAGCTCGGTGACGTAGCACCAGTACGTGGTCTCCTGGCTGGGCACCAGGACGCCGGGGACGAGGATGTCCATGGTGAGCAGGTCCGAGGGCAGGGCGGGGACGGGGATGTCGGGCTTCAGCAGCTGCACCCTCTGCAGCCCCGTGTGCAGGAGGGACATGTTGATGGCCTCCAGCGATGGGACCGGCTCCTCCAGAATCCCGTACACCAGGTGGACAGTGCCGTCCTGCGGCCGAAGGTGGGGCCCCGGTCACTCGCCCGCCCAGGCGCAGTGTGGGTGGGCTCCAGGGTCCCTGGGGGAGCTGTGAGGCCCCCGCCTGCCTGCACCTGCCTCGCCTGGCCCTCGTCTAGGCCAGCGGGGTGGCCTCTTGGGTTCAGAGTGGAGGAGACTGGGGTTCAGTCCCAGGCCAACCATCCCAGAACCCACTGTTTGGACCAGGCGTCACCCACGTTTCTGTCTTGCTCAATAAATTCTAGCGACATGGACTTAGCATCCATTCCCTAGCATCACCTGGACCCCACGAACCAGGGCCTGGCCGTCCACATCTGGTCCTCCTCCCCCAGCAACCCCAGGCCCCATGGACAGGGTGTGGGTCAGCCCCTCAGGCTACATTTGACAAAGAGCTACTTCTTTGAGGGGTCAGAGTCGGTCCTTCCCAAACTAACCAGTCCCCACCCAGCTGCCCCCAGGTTACCCTCCTGGCTTCCTCTCTGTGTATAACTGGCCTCTCCCCAAGCCCCAGACTTCCCAGGGACAGAAAGGCCACAGCCGGACACTGCCCCAGACCGCAAGGGGCCCACACAGGCCCACCCTCTCTTGAGCACGTGGGGCCACCGCCCACCTCAATGAAGTAATCCTTGGGGTCACAGGTTGCAAAGGGCCTCTTGAAGAGCAGGTACAGGCCTTCTGGAGTCTTCTGTGCCTGCAGCAGCTGGTAGTCCTGCTGGGAGTCCAGGTGGAGCTGCCCCTTCTGGTCGCTCCAGGCATCCTGCAGGGACGAGACCGGGGATCTGGACACAAAGGGGCCCATCGGCTCCAGGCCCATCTAGTGCGGCGCGGTGTGTAGGATGTGCCCAGCTGAGCTGGGGACCTGCTTGGCATTCCTGGGTTGGGGGCTTGCTCCCGCTTTCGGGGCCCGTGTCTGCTGGAATGCGGCAGAGATGAGCTCTAATCTCTGCTTACTCTGCGGTCTTAAGCCAGCTCTCTGACACCAGCTGGACCAGCTGCCTAGCATGCAGATTCCCAGACCCCTGGGATGAGACCCTAGAATCTGTATTGTTAAGAAGCTGCCCAAACTCGTGGCAAAGACCTTGACAGCTCACGAAATCTCAGAAATGGGAGGTCTGGCGTCACGGCCGGGTTAGGGTGAGGCAAGTGAGGCATCCAGCGTGCAAAGCCCAAGGCAGCGCTTGCTGCCCGGTGCCGACCCTGCAGTTGTGTGACCTGAGTGAGCCCTGCCTTAAGGATTGCATCTTGGGCATCTCACCCAGGTGGACATGTTCGGGGTGGGGGAGGGCTTCTAGGCTACCAGGTGCCCATTCTGATTCAGCAACACCACAGCCCTTTTGCCTGAAGGTGCTTAATTTTTATCTTTATTTTTGAACCCTCCATCTAGGCTAAACCACATTTCCTGCATTTCCTTGAGAAGAAAAGAAATCTGCAAAAGATTTTGCAAAATTTTCCCTAGAGCAAAGCAGCACCCTGCAAACCAAGCCGGGGGCCTCTTCAGGTTTGCGGGAGCACTAATTTTAAACCGAGGCAGGAGAAGCTGGCCTGTGCTATTTCAGCTGGAACTCTAGAATGTATTTGTTGAACATACTGCTAAGGGAGGACAACCGAGGCTGACATTTGTTTTCACGGGAATTTGTTGTGCAAATTAATCTTGCTCAGTGCGGGAAGGCGACGCCCCCTCCGCGCCGCAGCAGCCGGGAGGGGCGAGAGCAGGAACAGTGCCTGGAGAGGAGCAAACACGCGCAGCTTTGGGGTCACTCCTGTGCCAGAGCTTACACAGGACCCCACTCCCCACACGGGAGCGTGGGGACTCGCCCCTCCTCCGGGGACAGCTGACGGCAAGAAGCAGGGGCGGCTGAGGGCCTTCTCGGCTCTCGAGTGGGAGGCAGGGCAGCTGCGCCCCATCCTGTTGGGGTGCCCCAAGCCGGTGGCTCAGCTCCCCCAGCCTCGGAGGCCCTCCCTTGTGATACGGGCAGCTGTGGGAGCTGGGGGGCGCCGGGCCAGCTCCAGACCTCTCAGCCTCAGCCCCCGCCAGCGCGGGAGATGCCACCAGGCAGGTGGAGAGGAGACCGAGGCCCGGCCCGGGGCTGGCTGCCTGGGCAGCCTCACCCTTCCCACGCGAGCTCGCGCCTGGCCACGTGCCCACGTAACTGGGGAAACTCACGTCTAGAGAAAGACCCTCCTGATGTAAACCCTGCCCCCCACGGTGTCGGTTTCACAGAGAGAGGTGGGGGTCATCGCAAGAAGCCCTGGTGGGCCAGGTCCCTCTTGGGAGGAGCGCAGGGCTGGGGGTCTCCCTGCTCGGGGCCTCCCTGTGGCCTCACTGGCTGGAACGGGGGCTTCCCCCTCGCCCCACCCTTTTGGGCAAGTGGAGGAAGGGAGCAGATTGTGAGCAGGCTTCGCCTCAGCTCCCTGGAGCAGGTTCCCTCCACACCTGGGGGTGCCTGCACCTGGGAAGTTCTCCCACAGGTGTGAGCAGAAGGCCTGCGTGTGCTGCACCCCGGGAGCCGGGAGTGCAGCATGTGTTATGCTCGGCCACGCGCTCCCACAAAGCGCACATTGGCGGTGTGGGTGCTGGCGGTGTCAGTGGGGAGCCATGGGGGGGGCGAGCGTCTGCTCTCGGTGGATGGGAAGTGGGTGGCTTGTGTGTGTGTGAGCATCTGCACTCTCGGTGGTTGGCAGCAGGGACGTGGGGGGGTGACTGTGGGTCCTTCCTATGAGCCCTGCCTCTCAGGTCTCGCGGTCAACACATCCAGCTGGGGGTGCAGTGAGCATCACGGAAGGGGCGGACGCCTGCTTTGCCGTCTGCCGGCGATGGGGAATAGCCTTGCTTAGGGCAGAATGGGGCTGAGCCCCGGGAACCCCAAGAGCGCAGCAGGGAAGGCTTGCTGGGTGGAGGAGGGTGGGTGCCAAGGGAGGGCAGCAGAGAGCCGCAGGGGACGGACTCACCCCAAAGTAGGCCCTGCTCCCGTCGGTCCAGAGCACCACGAGGTCGGCGTTCTCCAGCTGGCCGCGGTCAGACATCCCGAACAGCACCCCGGCCTCGGGCTCGCGGACCAGCAGCTGGAAGTGGACGGCCTCCTGGGCGTAGCTGACGTTCCAGGACAGCTCCAGGACCCCCTCGGGGTCCAGGGGGATGCGGTAGGGGAAGGGGCTGGAGGCGGGGGCCAAGCCCTGCAGTGCGGCCACCAGGATGACCAGCAGGACGGCCACTGCGGTGCCGTACATGGAGGCCGCCTCGCGCGCGCTGGGGCAGGGGGTCTGCATGGCTGGGCCGCCCGCCCGCCCGCCCGCCTGCCCATTTATGCTCCGGCCCCCACAGGGGAGGGGCCGGGCCGCCCCCATAATCACATTTGTCTGGTGGGGAATTCAATTGTCCCCTAAGCTGCCACCAGCCCGTGCCCCGGGCCAAGCACTTTGCCGCCCTCCCGCCTCCCTAATTGGCTCTAATGGGACCTGGACATCGTCGGGGACTGAGCCGGGCTCAGCTGGTTCCGCGCCCGCGGCGGCGTCTCTGAAGTGGCCTGCGCAGCCCCCAGGGCCAGCACTGACCGCCACGCAGCCTCGCTAGGACAGGCACTAGGGTGCCCGCGTCGCAGACGGGGAGACTGAGGCCCCGGAGGGGTTGCTGCAGAGGGGACCGAGGGGGTCGGGCCCCGAGCGGCTGTGGGTCTGGGACTGGAGGGTGGACACATTTCTAGCTGAAAATAGAAGACGGTCCCCAAATAGCCATGTGTAGACACTCTCCACACCCTGCTGTTTCCCACTTTTGTCTGCTTTCTATTTCCCCACAGGCTCCAGCTGGCGCCTAGGCCGCTCCAGAAGGCGGTGCACTGCTGGGGGGGCGGGAAGGGCAGACCGCAAGGTGCATTGCTGGGGGGGCATGTGAGGTGCATTGCTGGGGGCGCCGT